>JAVQJL010003105.1:0-25638 GCA_036024295.1 Nannoperca obscura
TGACTCTATTTTCTATTCATTTCACAACGTATGGTGGTGAATAAGTGTGACTTTTCATGGAAAACACAAAATTGTTTGGGTGACCCCAAACTTTTGAACGGTAGTGTAGATATAGATATAGATATAGATATAGATATAGATATATATAGATAGATAGATAGATAGATAGATAGATAGATAGATATCTATATATATATATAGATATATATAGATAGATAGATATCTATATGTATATATAGAGATAGATAGATAGATAGATATCTATATAGATATATATAGATATAGATAGATAGATATCTATATATTAAAAATAATGATTTGCTGAACAATTTATCCAAAATGTATTTTCATCCGTCCTTTCTCTTTCCTTTCTTTTGTCTAGTTTGGGAGAACAGAGGTGATTGACAACACACTAAACCCAGACTTTGTGCGGAAATTCATTTTGGACTACTTCTTTGAAGAGCGACAGAACCTCCGATTTGACTTGTAAGTAACGTGTTTGACGCCTTTTCTAGAAAGCATACCTTTCACATTATTAGTTCCTAAAATACAAACTAGGCTTCCATTAGACCTTGGAGAGGCTCCATATGTCACTAGCAAAATTTTATATTAGGTCTTTACTGTTCAGTTGGCATTCAACACAGTTTCTTACTCTACTCAAATTTTCTCTCAATTTATATAAATTGAGAAGTTAAGTGGATTCCACGATACAGGTGTCACTTGATTAATATTCATTAATGCCACCTAATATCAACCCATTATAAAGCAATCACGGGATCAAGGGCTTAATTTAATACAAAATGCGCTCAAAACTGTGAAAACATATGTGAGAAAAATGTTATTTTGACAAACTGCATTATTTAGTATTTTAATACTAGTTTAAGTTGTTTTCAGACAATGTACTGCATATCCATGCCAATATTCAGTCTTTTTCCAAAGGTTATACAGGGTCAAATCTTCCTCTTTTACCATGACTCTACTGGGCAGTGATTTATTGCATAGACGTTATTACAGAATTTAACTGGTACAGCACAATCTGTCTAGATGCATTTGTGTGCTCTCTATAATGGTAAATAGCAACTTTGAAAGCAATATTGGTATTGGTCCAGCATTATTTTTACCGCTGATATTTGGCAGATTGTGGAATTGGCATGCCTTTCGTTAAGTACATATTCCAACCAAGCTACAAAACAAAAAGTAATTAAACACTTAGTTTAATTGTGTTGAGTTTCAACGTATCGATTAGTGAGCTGGAAAGAAATTTTGTATATTTTTTAAAGAGCTTAGCCTGCTTCGCCTCTGTTTGTACAAAGGTCTTAAAAATGCACATGGGTATAAGTACTGACTATTGGTATCAGCTTCAAAAACATTCGTACATGCATCTTTGTTGCCTACCTCCAAGTGTACGGACTAAGGATTGACTCTCTTATTACAGATATCATAAGTACACCTCTCTGTATTATTAATGGTTCAAAGTAACTCTCACTTAGGAAGGTTGAATCTCTGCATACATGTCACATGAAGGTGCATGTGTTTATAAGCTCGGTGACTGTATCTCACACTTGATTTGCAATCCTTTACATAGCGGCATAAGATGCTATCTGACAGTTGGTCTTTAGATTTGTTAAGCCACCAGAGACTGCCTGTAGTTGATGGGATTTTCTTTCTCAATTTGCTCTCCGATAGCATTTCTCATTGAATTACAGAGGGGATTTCAGTGGCTTTATTTTATTAGATGGAGACTAATTATATTATAATCTGTGAACCATGGAGTCAACGCCAACAACTCAACTGGGATCTGAAAGTTAGACTCTGTGAAGAGGAGTTAGTGTTTCTGCTTATATTGTGTATATGTGTGTGTGTGTGTGTGTGTGTTTGCCTGTGAGAGATGGAGAAGGAGTGAAAGAAAGAGCAAGACAGAGACAACATAGTTTGTGCATGTATGTGTGTGGGTGGAGCTATGTCTATATTTATGCATAGGGGTTTCTGTATCCCTATTTTCCCAGCTGTATTAGCACTGGTCCTGGTCTAATTAGTTGAATATGGTCAATTTTTAAGTCATGTGGCTGGATTTCTTAGTTGAGGCCATGTGTCATTGGATGCTGTCTCTTTTGGTGCGTGTATTACTATCCCTGTTTATCCATACATGCAGTAGTGTTTCAGTATCTCAGCTGGTTGCTCTGTCACAATACATACTTGTGTTGTCATCTCAGTGTCACGGGGCCACGCGGACAGACGCACTCCGAGACAAAAGCAAAACTGATGTGTGTGTCTTGCGTGCGCATTCCCACGTACTGTGCCTTGCTATGGCGACTACGTTATGTGCTCGTCTGTGTGTGCGTGTGCACATATTTGTGGCTATGTGTGCAGTTTAGCGCTGGTAACCATAACAACCGGGGTTCCAGGGGATGGTGGGTGTGATATAGGAGTGGACAGATTTCCTTCAGGGAAAGAGAAGCATTTAACCTTTTATATCTACTCTGCCTGCTCCAGTTGTGCACCACCCCGTGTTATGACCCAGTGTACATTATGACACATAAAAGAACTGGTACAAAACCTGATATTTTGTTGAACTGCAGTGCACAAATAAAGTACATACACGGCTTTGAGTTATGTGTTATGTTGTTGCCTTTTCATTTGTTTAGGTAGCTGTATGAGTGCATGCCTGCATGCTTGCTGTCTCTTGAGTGGTTTACTGAATGGAACTGAACAAAACAGCACAGTGGCTTCGTGTGTGTGTGTGTGTGTGTGTTCTTGCTAGTATCATTCAGTGCATGCATCCCTCTTAGCAAAACATGCAAGTGACCTTGTCTGTGTGTGTTTGCATGTGTATGTGCATTCGACATGTGTGTGCATGGACCTAGCATGCTGCCCCTCGTCGGTCGGTCCACCAACTGTGGTCCATACTGAAAAACAGTAACTCAACTGTTTGATATATTGCACTTG
Source organism: Nannoperca obscura (assembly GCA_036024295.1). NCBI lineage: Eukaryota > Metazoa > Chordata > Actinopteri > Centrarchiformes > Percichthyidae > Nannoperca > Nannoperca obscura. The sequence continues at coordinate 2,947 of JAVQJL010003105.1, forward strand.
TAGAGGCATGCAAAGTCCCCAGAGAACGAATCCTACCTACTTAAGTGGTCCTCTGGCTTTTTCTCAAGTGCCACCATGAGGTTAACATTTGTGGTTCATAGTGAAATATCTTCACTTCTATTGGACAGATTGACATGAAATTTGCCATAGATATTAGTGGAATTTTTTTATTAGGAATAACCCCTTGAGATGTACCATCTCGGTTTCAAGGGGGTCCCCGACTTTCCCTCTTGGGCCACCGTGAGGTTGCCATTTCTTTTTATTATTCTAAATATCTCAACAACTTCTGAATTGATTGCCATGCAATTTTGTACACACGTTCATGTTCCCCGGAGGATGACTTGACAACTTTGATGCCCGACCTTTCATCTAGCACCATCTTCAAAAGTTCACTTTTGGCAAATTCACTTTTGGCATTCCCAAAATATTAGCATGCTAACTAACACGCTAAATTAATATGGTATAAGTATGGTATGGTATAACATCAACATGCTAAAATTATTATTGTGAGCAAGTTAGCATGCCGATCTGAGCATCTGATCTAAGTCAGACAGTAGAGACACTGAAGGCTGAGAAAGTCATAGACACTGATGATAAGATATTTCTTCTTTATGATTTGTATTTAATAATTTCAAATACCTTGTCATGCTTCGGATTCTGATTCATTTAGAATCCTAATTACTAAATGTGCAACACACACACACACACACACACACACACACACACACACATACATAGTACACAGGCACACACAGGATGTACATGATTCTGAACAGTCTAAAGTAAGTAAATTGCTCCTCATATTTCCCCAAAATATTACCCGGCAAAGGGCAATCCATTTTTAGTGGTGGGTGAAATGACCTGAGCTGTGAAATGACCTCAAATTGCTCAGTGAATGGCTTGTCTGATTGCTTCCCATTCTTTAGAGTAGACTCCGCACTGGAGGAGCCATTTCTGGACAGATTTTTCTCCCTGCAAGTATTAAATGTACAAGAGGCCTGCAGGTGGAATGGAGTAATAAAAAGTGTAAATAATATTCAAATGTAAAAATACCACGATAGCCCACTGAAACTCACGCTAATGAGCAGAGATGGAAACACAAAAGAAAAGTGACACTTATTTACTCACTAGCACAATATTTCTCGGTTTCTTTTTGTCTGTCTTTCACGTGCACAAACATGATTACTCTCACAATGTATGACTGCCAATTTGTCCATTACGTGTCGCTTTAGTGGAGGATGCCTGCGAGCCTGTGATGCTGGATAGTGAAATACCCGAAGCCTCTGGTGAGATCGTCGGTGACAAGCTGCTTGGCCCATTACTGATTTACTATGCCTGTAATCCCTGTCGTATTCCCAGCTGAGCTCCTGTCACCCTCCATCGCTTTCTAATGCACTGATTCTCGCTCTCTTTTCCTTTTTTATATAGATATGATGTTGACTCAAAGAGTGCCAACCTGTCAAAACATGTGAGTACCAAAACTTTCCTTGATTACGCATTAATTGTTTTGTCTCTGCACATTTGTGTTGACAGCATGATTGCTGTCCTTGTTATTACCTCCCATTAGCCTCATTTCAGCCACAACAGTAATCTGGTCATTGCAATAAGTGTGTTTATCATCTAATAGAACATTCCCTGAACAGCCTGTAGTTCATTTAGAAATGAAATAAACACTGATTTCCCCTGTCCACCCTGCTTTTTTCCATTGATAGCAGTGATTAGCATAACAGTAATTAGGAAAAACAATGTGATAACTTGGTCTCTGTCAGCAAACAATAATAGCAGCGTCCAGTCTGATGCAGCTCGCACTCTTGCAAAGGATGTCCTTGGTAATGTTTAGAACCATTTAAGCTAGTTTCAGTTTTTCTATATTTTTTGATGACTGGATGAAGGCTGGCGGTAGCTTCATGGTGAGTGGGATTCTCGTCTAACTCTTGGCAAGAAATCAAAGGGTATTTCCCAAAACGTCCAAGTTTTCTTTTAAGGGGCAGCGCTGTTATCGTGCAGCAATAGGGGACATGACTGTTTAAATGGACAACTTTCATCCATTCACTGAGTGCATGTGAAGGTCTGTGTCTGGCTGTAATCTTGTGTGCACATGAAATAGACTTTTCAGCGTTATCTGAGGCATGTTTGGGCAGGTGTTTTCTGTGGTAACAGCCCATACTGACCTGGCCTGTAATTGTCATTATCAGTCTCACATAGCCATCTTTTCTACTCATAAACTCCGGCCGTTATCTGGAAATTTACATTTATGGCTTCATTGTCCGTAATAGCCAGTGTGCAATCATGCATTGCTTCCTCCCTCTATTCAGCAGTTTTTGGCCATCACCTGGCAGACAATTACTACAACTGTGTATATACAATAGATATGCATGATTGTGTGTATGTGTATGTGTGTCTGAAAAAACCCATTTCAAGTTACACTCACTTGACTCTTGTGTCCCGGTCTGCTTCTGAGCAGAGCTGCAGACAGCCGCTGTTGCTTTTCCCCAAGGCGACACACTCCAGCCCTTAGCCCTTATCAGTGTTTGCTCTTCAGTGTCCAGCCCAACCCACATACATTTCCACATGCTGTAAAGACACAGCCACATGACTTCCTAGAGTGTGTAGTTTGCGTCATAAGCAAGTGGAAAGAGGTGGGGATTATTGGAAAAAACAGTAGGAGATAGGGAATGCGTAAGTCTTTTAAAGAGGAGTATGTAAATCAATGAGAATGTTGAATCCAAAATAATATAAACCTACTGCGCTATTAAAGACTATAAAGTGGTGACTCAATTGTGTATTTTTTTTGTGGAATATGGCGGAAATGAGAATAAAAATGAAAAAATGCTTGCCCTATCAAGGGGCATTGGGACCATTAAACACCTGTTTCCACTTTTTCCTATTATGTGACATCTGTATGTGACAACAGTTACCCTGAAATTGGGGAAAATTACATTTATTTTTCTCTGGCCATTTCATGAACTCAGGGGAATAAATATAGGTGTCATTGAGGACCTCTGTAAAGGCACCGGACACAAAACCTGTATTTTCAGCACTTTTATTAAAGTCCCATGTACCCGTTGAAAGGGATGGAGAATTACACAAAGGGGATTTTATTTATTCTCAATCCTCAATTACTGCAAACTGAAAGTATCATCATATGGCATCAGACTGAATGGTACAATGTAAAGCAATGCAAAAGGGAACCTTACAGTATGTACAGTCACATTGATACACACATTGTTACATTGTTGAGAATGTGTTCAGGTGCCTGCAGGAAGCTCTGGATTTAGAAAATCTAATCTTAAAAGGAATTAAAGCCATTGTTGTTCAGCAACCAACCCAGAAACTGATTCTTGTAGCTCCTTACGAACAAAAAAGGTTGAAATCACGGTGTGTATATAAAGCTGATATAGTTAATTGGTCTACAGCATAGACCAATGTAAATAAGACATTTACATACAGTATGAAGGGAAAATGAAGAAAGATAGCCAGCTTTGATTTCAAGGTACATGTGAGTGTTGTTTATATGACAGGTGACATCAGTATAATTGCATCTTTAGCTTATAAATCATTATGACTGCACGCAATGTAGCTGCAAGGATGTATCATGGCCATTATCTAAGGACCACCTCCCAACAAGGACAAGTTGTCATTTTTAAGATAGCTGAATGAAGGCCATCAGCACCGGTGTGTCTAAGTGGAGAGAAATGGAACCCTGCAGTGAGAAACACTTTCTTTCCCCACTATTGCTTTCTGTGTCACATTTTCTTTAGATTTCATTGCCATACCCTTGTTCTCTCACTTTCTCTCTATCTCGATTGCTTAATTTCCATTGCTCACTCTATCTTTCCTTCCCCCATGCCTCACTTTTTTTGTAATCAATAATCCCCTACAAGAAGAGACGGGCATCTTGCCTCGGAAGCAGCGTAGCAGCCTCGATGCAGGTCTCAGGGGGCGCAAGCCAGAGAGCCAATCCATTAGACGATGTTTTAACATGGGAGCTGTAGGCTGCAGGCAGACCTGGGAACTGAGTGAGTGTGGAATATAGAGGAAGAGACAAGACACACACACACTATCATGTTTATGGGATCACACTCCTTTCTATCTCTATATGCAGAAAGATAGTTAGCCAGGCTGGTCTATTTTAAACACATTTCAGAGATGCATTGCAAATCAAAGGCATTTATCTCAAATCGGCTGAAATGCTCATTTGAAGGTATTTTTTTCCAAAACGCATCTAACCGAATAAATTTTTCGCTCTAAGCTCCCAAATGTGGTATAAAAACGTGTAAAAACTCTGTGTACCACCTTCTGATAAGTCACCTTTTACAGAGAGAGTTACAGAGTTTGTAAGTTTTGGGTTCTCCAGCAGGAAACTTTTTATTTCTTTAATTCATTAGCAAGACCCTCTAATGGACCTCACCTTACCATCTGTTAAAACATGCAGAGAATCCGGACCAAAATCCATTTATTAACAGGGTTTTACATGTATAGCTGCAGAATTGATTTCTTATTAGAAAAAAATGAATGGTATATGTATTGAGTGTGAGAAATATGAAACATTTTTGAAATACATATGCATGCATTTGTTTGACACAAATGACGCTCTAGGAAATCATGTGACTATTTATTTATGTGGCAAAATACGTGGGTCGGGTTGGGCTGGACACAAGAGCAAACACTGATACATATTTGTGGTATATTATTTAACACTATAATAATACAACAAAGCAAATAGCAAAGCTTATTTCCTAAAATGTCAAACTTTTCCTTCCATTATTTATGACTTGTAAACCCTTTTATAAAGAGTGACATATGAGAAAAGCAATACTAATCCAAATTTCAGTTATCACTTTGGATTGTATTTTTGCGAAAATATTGCCATGTAAACCATCTCAACAAAATGCGTGCAGTAAGTTGCTGCTACATAACTGTCAGGTGAGCTTGTCAATGATTCTCCATCCTCGTGTAGCTAAATGAATGAGCACAAGTTCCCAGTATATTCACCTTAAAACTTGCATCCATAATGCTTTTGAACCATCTATATCCATCTTCTCTCCCACTATGGATCTCTTATCTATCAAACAAATGATTTCTGGAACATTACCAAAAGAGCCACATCCACACAACTATCATTTTTCCACATTAAATCTTTTTTTAGCCCGTGTTTTTATATATTTCGCCATTAGTTGCACAGCCAATTCTCCGATGGACCTCATGCTGGCAACAGCCGCGATTGCTAGGTGATTTGTGACTTTACTGTGCAGCCTGTACATCACAGACAGCTGAAAATATCATAAAAGTAATTTTAAAATGTTATTTCAGCACTTGCGGCCCAAACAAATTAGTTTATGGCAAATCAAAGGCATGTATGCATGTATGTATGCAACTCTGATGTGATGAAAGAGCCAGACTGGTCCACACAAAGCTGGGTGGGTAGATAGAGAGAGAAAGACAGAATAACAGAAGAGGCTAATCAATGGAGCAAAGAGAATCCAATATGTTAGTGCTGCTTGGAGCTGCTCCAGTCAGATATTAGAGACAGTGTCCAATAATGACAAACGTCTCAGCAGTGTGCCCCCTGGTGAAAGAGGGATGGTTCTGTAATGAGAAGTGGTATCTGATATAGATTGCGTGTTACAGTAGTTGTGTTATTTGAAGTCTTGTGTTTTACACTGAGTAAAGTGATTGCCATTGTTTTATGCTGACAGATGACATTTATAAACTCCACATTTTCTCGTAAAAAAAAAAATAAAAAATTCTGTATGTACTCTGTCTCTGTCTCTCTGTCTCTCTCTACCTATCTATCTGCCTTTCTGTCGGTATCAGCTGTTTTATTATGTGATGGTGATTTAATTCACGGGAAAAGTGGCAAGGAGGCAGAGCGGATCAGGTGGGAGGAAGGTTCAATCTGCTTGGAGATATTATCTGTCAATGGGGGAACACGGAGGTGTGTGAAACGGTTGGTCCTGTAGGTTTGAGATCAGGGACACGGGTAATTTCTGTTAGATTATAAGGAGTACGGTCTAGACCTACTCTATATGAAAAGTGCCCAGAGATAACTTTGGCGCGATATGAATAAAATTGAATTGAAAATTGTTTCTTTATGAGTACGTTGATATTAGTTTTGTTTTTATCGATTGAATTTTGAATTTTGTTTCTTGTGTTATGCCACGTCTGAATATCAGACCGAATAACTCTCTCTTTCTCTAACTCTGCAGGATTTTCTGGGCCAGGCCTACTGTACTCTGGGAGAGGTGGTTGGATCATTGGGCAGTCGCTCGGAAAAAGCTCTTGGGTGAGTAAGTGTGCCCATAGCCGGGAGCATGCTGATATTTCAGTAATATTCTGACTGGAGTTGATTGATAGTCAAACTAAATCAAATGACTGTCAGAGCTGTCGGGGCTGTTTTCCTCTACAGAGTATACAGCAGGACCCAGGCATTTCCTTTGGGAGTTGCTGTATTGAAGCACTGACTCAATACACTCGAGCGTGTTTTACACCTGCAGTTGTTTCGCAAAGATTGTTCTCAGTATCTTCCATGGCTTTATCTTTTGTGAAAAAAGTTCCTGTGGGAAAGACATTTCTCTTAGTGAACCTAAGGGAAATGTCTTTCCCACGGGAACTTTTTTAAGCAGTCACAAGTTGTTGCAGTCTACAGCTGCTCTTTTGTGTTAATGGTGAAAAGTATATATATTGTTTGGTGAATTAAAATTAGTCTCTCAGCAACTGAAATCCGGTAAGCCACATTCAGACAGCTACAGTTAGATTTCAACTAAACTAAACTCAACTAAAATGCGTCACATCCTACGTCTACGGCCCGACGCCTTTCCCTGCAGGTGCAGGAGTTTAATTCTGTTTGCACAGATTCACATGCATTTACTGTCAACGATGCTGGCTTACCTGTATGCTTGATATGTTCTTAGCCAAAAAAATTTAATACTAAAAGACATTTCCAGAAAAGTACCAAGCTGGAGATGTGTGAAAGAGAGCGATTTCTGAACTGCAGCGGAAAGCTGAGCAGAGCAAATGCACTATCAAGAGGTGCTACTGCTGAACACTATTATTTAATAGGCTATTATTTAGCAAAACATTTTTAGACCCTGAGCTGATGTAGTTGATTGCTGTACGTAGCTTGGGAAAAAAACAGAAAAGGACAAGGCACAATGAAAATGACTTTTGTTGAATAAAAACTGGCCCATTTTTTATGTCTTCTCTGTAAGCGCTATATGTTTTATTTATTTCAAAGTGGGATTCTTCTTATTTTATTCATTTTCCACCAATATTGGGAGAACTCAAATAGGTCCGCATAGTTCTGTGTTTCATTTATTTCAAGGAATGCGTACACATGCCAGTGTATTTGTTTGCTCCTCTTCATAAGAGTTTGGTGCATTCCATTGTTAAAACAGGAAAAATAGCCAAAAAATGAAACGTATAATATAACCTATAACTGTATATAAAACTTTATAAACTGTGTTATCTTCAAATATGTTGTGCAGCTCCAGATGAATTTTATTTGGTGGGATTGGGGGCAAAAATGGCTCTTGATAGTAAAGGTTGAAGAATACCTGCTGCTTGGTAATTGAAAGGACTTAAACAGTAGTGTGGGCGCACCCCTGACTTCGTTTTCTGGGGAAATTAAGCGGAGGAACAGTGCATACCTAAAGTTTTTCTTTTTAATGAACACACACACACACACACACACACACACACACACACAATACTCCTACACACTCAAGGATATGCATACGCATACAAACACAGAGGCTCGTTATACTGAACGTGTTCATCAGACAGCCTCTCCTCTGCAGCAACACGTACAGACACATAGATTTCAATACCTGCCTGTGTGTGTTTGTGTGTGTGTGTGCGCGCATATGTACATGTGTGTAAAAAAAAAAAAAAAAAATGTTGTTGTTGTACCAGCTTTGAGTAAGTGGTGCTACATGTGGGAGTTTACATTGTGTTCTCCGTGTACGTGGTATACTGAAAACTATGACAAATAAGAAGAAGCAGTACATAATAGCTTAATTTAATAGCTTATATGAGCCCAAAGCCGAAGAACTTTTAACCCTTAGAGATTCATGTATCCATTTTCATTTTCATCCTCATCCTTCTTTCCCCTTTATTTGTCTAAAGAAGACTGAATATATACTGAAAATATAACACACATCACACCTTAAGATCAATGCTGTCAGAGTGACCTTAATAGTACTGAATGTAAGAGTCAAAAACAACGTAAATGTGGCATCTTTCTCAGCAGGAAAAAATGTCTTAGGCTCTAACGTGTGTTATCCACCCATTCTTCATCCATGGGGAATAAATACATTTAGAGAAACCAGATAAGCATGAGTAAGGCTCTTCATCTTTAATTTCTCATTGCTGATGTGCATGAGAGCCTGCTGTTTGAGAATCACTGCTTAGATCAATGAAATGCATTTGATCGTCACCAAACCAATATCAGCACATACATCTAAATCTTCCTCTTGTGCAAACAGAGTGTGATAGTCAGGATTTAAAATGTTCCATTTGGAAGCAATACTAATAATGTATTCATATCAGCATACCGGCATGGTTTTCTTTTTTTAAGTCTGATCCAAAACCAGTTAAACCATTGTGCTCCAGCTACCCCAGCTGTCAAACATGCCATTTGTGCTACTTTAAAACACTGTTAGTGCTTCAGTGAGTGATCCACAGACAGCACAAACAAACAGCCATATATCCACAGGGAGCTGTTTTTAGTAAACAAAAAAAGCATTACTTTGCCTCTATTTTAGTGACATTTTGCAGGTGTGCCACATCACAAGTGCTGCTGTTGGCCCAAATCTTGCTGCCACAACAGTTCCCCTCTGACACTCTCCCAACAGATATGTCACAAAACATTAGCGGAAAGCTGTGATGCAGGGTACGTAGCTATTCTCAAATATAGCAAAAACTAATTTAGGCCTACTTTAGTATTAGCCTGCACTGTGCAGCTGTGTTAAACTATCATTGTTATTAGCATATATTTAAATAATTGGATCAAGATCAGCTGCAAAATCGTCTTCATTAGGAGCCCTAATTAGGATGCATCTGCTTTTATCCATGATGCTGCTCTTTTGGCCTCCTCTGTTTCACATATTTTCTTTCTCTCATGGTTGAAGCCAATTTGGCCCCCTTTCAATTGTGTCTTTTTAACCCAATTTGCTTGTTCATTTGAAGCATTGATGAGCGTTGAGATGTAAAAAAATAAATATATAGCAGTCAAATAACAGTCACGCTGGCATCCCTTCACTGAACATTGTCAACAACCTGGCAACCTGGATGTGTGTTTGTGTCTTTTTTCGTGTGTGTTTCATTTCACAGCAACACTGTGATCCACTTGAGCAGCAATCGCCATAGTGATTGCAGTGGCAGGTTTCCCACTCGGACGGCGACAGAGAAAGAGAGAGGCAGAGAGAGCACCTGTCTGTCCATTTACTGTGTGTGTGTGTGTGCGCGTGCGCACATGCTAATATGTGCACCATGGACCCCTCCAAAGTGCAAAACAATGTTGTCTATCCTAAGGCGCTACTCAAGAAATCTCTCCCTCCACTCCACCCTTCAGCACACACACACACGGGTGGCGTACACAAACTTGTAGTCATTTGGTAACGTTGACTCTAATGGCAAATCCACCATTGCTCCTCAATGCCATTATAGTCCACTATAGTACTCAGATGAGGTTTAATTAAGAATTTATATCAAAGCCACAAAAAAAAACTTATATTCTCACCAACAGCGGTGTCTGAAAATCATTTAAAAATCTTGAATTCAATTTTCTTTCAATTTTAAGCCAAAGATTTTCTGAAAAAACAAGTCTTTGTTTGTTTCAAATCTTCTTTCACTGTATGTTTGGCTTGGTTCTCTTTGAGCCACCACCTGTTGTCACGGTTTTCCTTGAAGCTTAACATGATTCAGGAAGGAAACAAATCAACATAACTGATGACAGTACTGTTAAAGTTCTGTGTACTGACGTATGTCTGTTGTCAAAAATTAATGCTTTCAAGAAAATTATAATTCAAAGCTATCAGAATTAGTTATTTGACATGATAGTTTGACATGCAACAAATGCCAGTTCTCCAGCTGGCGACTTTGCGGTTACATGGCATGGCATAAACATTTGACTTCCAAGGCGCTCCAACTGATAGTTAAGGAAAGTACAGGCTGTGTAAGTAGACCATAGGAGTATGGGTACTTTCAGGCGCTGAGGACATTCACTATTCATATATTTGTGCCGTATTACTGCAAATATGCAGCTAAAACAACAAGATCATCTGTGGTCATATAGATCATTTATAGACCCTGTTTTCAAAGAAGTCATAAGTGATTTGGTGCAGAAATAGAAACAATGTCAACATTCATTAAAAACAAAGGTACAGAGTCCACAGCTGTTGCAGTCGTTATCTTGCTGAGTATCTATGAGTGTGTGTATTTGTGTGTTTGTGTGTGTGTGTTAGACTTTGTCAGACACACACCTGCAGCCTGACACAACAGGGGGATCTTTAACAATTTTAATGAGTGCTAATTACAGATAATTACATTGTTCAATCAAACTCCAGTGGGCTTTCAGGAGTGTGTGTGTGTGTGTGTGAGAGAGAGAAAGAAATAGACTGAGAGCAACCAGAAACAGGAAGAAAAACAATGACAAGTACAGTATCCTCTGATGGATGGCTCCTGTCCGACCAGCTGCGTGTGTGCGTGTGCGTGTGTTTGTGTGTGTGTGTGTGTGTGTGTGTGTGTGTGTTGCATCATTGTATGTCTCTTTTCTTTTAATCTACATTACCTTAATGAATAACGAATTCAGTGCAATCATTTATAATCTATAAAATAAAGTTTCGGTATTGTAAGTTAATTCATTCTTGAAAATACTGGAATCTCGTAATGCCAGAACAGAGTCTTTGTTTTGCATTAGTTCTTTGACTCTTTAGTTGGATAGATGCATTAATCTCTTACAAAGAGTGTATGTTGTTAAATAAGTAAACATAATGATTTCCTGAGCTCTAACTACATTGCTATGGATTGTTACATCACAACAGTCGTAATAAACACACACAGAGACACAGATGTTCCTTCTATATCAAATCAAATCACTGATATGTGAAAATGGTATTTTGTGGTTCGAATAAAGAAAAAAATTGCACCTGAGGTCTGAAACCAGGAAAAAAAAACACCAGACTTGAAAATGTATGTACTGTGGTGAAATAGTCCTAATATATGTAGCCCATTTTCTCATTGTTTCATATTATACGAGACCTTTATATCCATTATTACAAAATTAGAGAAAAAAAACACAGTTTTCCATGTGGGAAATATGCTAATTGCTAAGAGTTGGTTGAGAAGATTGATTCCACTGTCATAGCTGTATGTTAGCTTAGCTTAGCATAAAGACTGGAAACAAGGAAAAGGTTAGCCTGGTTCTGTCCATATGTAACAAAGTATGCGTTAGACAATTTCTGGGCCAGGCACAGTAACTTGTTCTCATCACCATGACGTTGTCAGGAACCCTGTAAAGACTCCAGGAACTCACTGCGCAGAGAAATAGTCTGGTTCATAACCCCTGTGTCGTTTTTCCATTTTACCAGTACACCATGCTAGATGTATCCTACTGTTTCCAGTCTTTATGCTAGGCTAAGCTAAGATAACTGGCTGCTGACTTCATATTTTGTGTACAGGCCATTAGAGTGATATCAATCTTCACATCTAACTCTTAGCAAGAAAGCTAATGTGTGCGTTTCCCAAAATGTCCAACTATTTCTAATCCATTCGATTTCAAACGTTGACTGATGAAATATTTCACAACATGCAGTTCAGCTCATGTGAACTTGAAACCTAAATTAATTCAACCTCATTCACTTCACTACAAGCTAGGCTCCTATGACTTTAACTTTAACAGAGTATAAAATCTGAGTTCAGCATGCTGCATGTTGACGCTAATAAATCCCTCGAGGACTCCTTTTGACCTTTTCAGCTTCAGAAATGCATGAACTTGTTGCCCTCACTCATTGTTTGGTTTGTTTTTTTGCGAGAGCACTCAGGTTTAGTGAACACCACCTGAGAAGTTCTACAGGAAATTTTCATTTTATCACTGACAACATTTTTACTTCAAATACTGATGCTGGTGTTCATTTTGAGGGGCTCTTGAATATTTAATGAAACAGTTGGTGATGGGGGATTTATCACTTTTTACCTTTTTATTATCTCCATATTTTCTCTTCTTCTCTCTTTTTTGCAAAACTCCATCTCTATCTTTTTCACATCCGCCACCATCTTTTATTTTTTTCTCTGCCTCTTTTGATCTTTCAGCGTTCATTGTAAGTGTGTACCGGGTCAGAGAGAACCCCCGGTGAACTATGGAAGAGCCAAGTGGGCTACAATTTTAGATACAAGTGAGCCAAGAAGGCAGACAAAGGCTGATAGCTGTGAATACAAGCCTGATTGTAAGCATTTGTAAAGGGAGGACAAAGAAACGTATCTGCATCTGGTGTGACATGGATTTCATGTCAATGTTCCTTTTGAGAGGGAGAATTACGGTTATATGTTTCCCTTTTAGGGGACAAAATGTGTGTGTGACTGTATGTGCGTGTGTGTTGGTGCATGACCAAGAATAGATGGATTGTCATGGTTTTATCATTTTAATTGATATCTCATTCAGGTATTCTCTCTTCATTGGGAATATAATGAAAATGACGTGTGTGTGCGCATGATCCTCTGTTTGTGTGTGCATGTGTTACACGGCAGCCCAGAAGTGGCCCAGACTTAATTACCCGTCTCTCGCCAGACGCTGATTGAAAATCCATGTGTCTTGATTAGAGGATTCACAGTGTTTCCTCACACACACGCGCGCAGACGCACAGGCACGCACGCACACATACGCACAGGGAGGGAGCTAGAGATATTGCTGAAGCACTTCTCAACTTTGGAGTGCTTTTCTGTGTCATGAATAAACTAAAAAGAGGAACGCAATTCACCTGAGATTGAGAGTGAGGATGAACTTTTATAACATTTTTAGATCTTAGGCATTTTCAAAAGCTGTTTTTATTCAAAACACACATTAACTCCATTAATTTCATGCTAAATGCCAAAACATACAAATATAACAGTTAAAGACCCAATTTTCTGCCTTATATCACATTATGTTTTCTGTCTCTATTGTAAAGTAAAAAAATTGAATTATCAAACACCACACATCCTACGCCATTGAAAAAACTTATTTTCCCAGACACAGTCTACGCACACACACACATGCGCGGTGTGGCATGCATTTTTGCTGGGAATTGAGCTTTCAGCTGGCCCTTCTTGTCTTGATCACATATTGTGCCCGCATGCTTGTGTGCATGCGTATGTAAGGCAAAGCTGTGAGATACATTATTCATCCAGTAACTATGCAAACCCATCAGTTACCACCCACGTATCATTTTAAGGTAGATCTCTCAGCCAGAATAATGAGCACGGCCCTCTGAAAGATATAGCAGCGAGAGCAAGCATTAGAGGAAATAACGAGCAGAGGAATCCCATTCGATATCCCACCGTCGGGGGCTCAGGCTTGGCAGAGTTGTCATGGCGACACACGGATTCTGGGCGCTTGTCTCCGGTGTGTGTGTGTGCGTCTTTAACCATTTCTCCCTGCATATTGTTGCAGTGAGATGACATGATTGAGACTGAGAGGGTGAGAAACGAAACGAAAGAGCCGAGAGTTTTACTAAGTCTTTATTGTGCTCCTAAAAAGTTGCGCTTGCTCCTCCTCTTCTGCCATCATGGTAAAGGAGGGCACAGACACACAACCCAAGTGGAGAATAGAATAGGACAGATTAGTCTCTAAGTGAAGGGACTGTGACAATGGCAGGCTGTGAACACTATACTAAAAGTAAAAGCATGTTAATTAAGTTTTAATAACATTTTATTGAAGTCAAGTGAGCAAACGAGACATTTTGACGGGTGACGGGTCAAATGTTGCAATTGTCTGCCCAACGTCCATGTTCGATTTGAGACAACACTATCCTGTCAAAACAGAGTACTGCATATAAGTGTACTAAGGGAAGTAACTGAACTGAGACACCACATGAGTTGGACAGCAGACTTTAACGTTTATGTGTAGCCTATTTATTATTATGTAATGGAAAGCAGCCTTTAACTGGTTAAAGTAAGATAACAGACTTTGTTTGAGTAACGAGAGTAATTGTAATTTGTTTCTTCCACCCCTATTGGAGAGCCAAGTGGACAAAACAGCCAGCATCATGTGCAGACGATACATTGGCCACAAGCCATCATATCTCACATTTTGGTCGGGATCCCATGGGTGATTCTGTGGCATTACATTTGCTCAATTCAGCACTTCAAATGTAATCTTAACGGGGATTTCTACAGGACATTACTGGTATTTTAGGCCAGATGAATTGACTCGGGGCCTGTGGTACATTTAATGACATAAAACACTTGGTGCTAGTGGAAGTTTATCAGTGTTGCCGTATTGATTTATTGCTCTGACCATACCAACTCTAGTTCTAGGAAATGGATATCTGTAATTGCTCCAGAGAGCAGGGACCTCTTGTGGAAATTGTGGATGGTCAGGTTTCAACTCATCAGACTGGGTTTAGATAACAGTAATGTGCTGGTTTTATTACAAAACAACACACCAAGAGACACACATAGCGACAGATGAGACTATTCTGCCTTTTCAGTTACAGAAGCAAATGGTTACAGTGGATCTCTGTAATAGCAAACTGTGGTTGTATATGCTATTTTCTGTCATTCTTTCTTTTTCTCACTGTCCCAGTCTTAATTAGTCCCACTCAGTCTACACCCCTAATGCATACAAATCTTCTGACTCCACCTCTCTGTGCTTTCTGGGAATAACAGGAAATAAGAAAAGTTAAAATGTCTACTCTCTTCCGAATGTGGTATTTTAGCTTTTCTTATCCTCTTCAGATATCTGAAAAAAGTGTATTGCTTATAAATAAATAGAAGAAAAGCTCTCAGCTCCTCAATGCAAAACATTGGATCCAGGATCTGTTTCATTTTGATTAGTCTGCCATTTCAAAAGCACTTTTCCCCTAGTTCCTTGTGCTGGAGTAAAAGGAGACTTGAATTACATTCATGCAGAGGTCCTCGACCCCAATTCTGGGCTTTCTAAATGACTGCCTGAGTCGATTTCGGCCCGGTGGGCCTCTCAGAGCGAAGATCATCAGATGACAGACCCCATTGTAAGATTGCAAGACCTTTCAAAAGTTATGTCAAATTATGTAGTCCTGCTGTTACTCCCACGCATGGATAGCTTCCTTTAACTCCTTATTCTGGTCGGAGGACTGTAATGAGAGTAGATACATCCTTATCTCTGTATGCATGTGATTATATTGAAACATACAATATATAAATTTTTTTGTGTAAATGTCATTAATCAATATACTACTTCACATGCAGAGAACAATAGATGTATTTTTTAAATATGAATAAAGTTTTAAAATATTTAAAGCTTAATAAATATTTTTATACTGACGATGGATGATACGAAAGGAGTGGGCACACTGAAGGCAGCACCTGACTCTGCAGTCCCCCTCAGCTCTACTGAGCGTTTTAGCATCTTTCAGCTCACTGTTTGTGGTTCACTCTCTCTCATAAACCCCGTTTCCAGCTAGCGGCAGGTGTTTTTAGGCGAAAAAGCGTTGACACATCCATTATGCTCAGCACCAAACAGCAAACAGACAGCGTTTGCGACTAGCTGGTGAATATAGTGGAGCATTTAGCAGCTAAAGAGACTTTGACTTTGACTACATTTGGTAGTTGGTCAGAAACACAACTCCTAATAAATGCTAATGTTGCTCTGTATGAATTAGCCGCAGTTTGCTTCTCAGCTTTATTAGGTAATAATTTTGTATTCACAACCAACAAAAATGTATAAATAGGGTTTATTTGGTAGCAAATTGTTTCTTCTAAATACATAAACATAAGTATAAATCACATTTTACTTATTTGTCTGACAACCGATCTTACTGAACTATTTTGTTCAGTTCCATAAATAGTGGTAATGGAAACTCCATTAAAGAGGATGAGTTTTTAATGGGGTAAAATCCGTCCATGGTAATTTTAATGCATTTGATTAACAGTAAGAAAAAGAAAGATTAAAGCTATGTGCTTTTGCATGTGTCTGTGCAGCATAAATGTGCGAGTTGCACTGGGTAAAGAGGAGAGGATGAATGTCAGAAGGTACAGTTTGCCCTTGTCTCCTCCCCAACCGACAAAAGAAACATTTGCAGTTTTAGAAAACAGTCAGGTCTGTGTGTGTGTGTGTGTGTGTGGAAGAAGAAGGTGTTGTAAATGATGTTGTTGACTTCACCTTCAAGACCATGATGTTTATTCAGAGAAAGTGCCTACACACACACACACACACACACACACACACCTGCATCACCTATCCCCACCTTTACCACAGCTGCAACAGCACACTTACATAGTGAAACGCACCACTACGATCACCTTAGACACACTCATGCACACACACCTGCCCACGCCAAAAACAGAACAGTCCACTGGTACACACACTCACATACTAATGGATGCACTTTTCCACACACACACACACACACACACACAAACATAAACACCTCACACTTGACAGTGTTCCTTTTGTATCTTGGAAATGTTTTGAGGCTGTGTGAAGTAGTAAATCTTTCCATGAGGTTTGTTCCTGCCCAGAGTCTAAACAGGAGTGTGCTCATGAATAGGACGTTTCCACTAAGTCTTACATCATAATGTGCTTTCACATGTAAGGGTGAGTTCTCTAAAATTGACCCTTCCCAAAATGAAGCCACGCTGGCGTCTGACCAAACCTGCTGTTTTAGACTCAGTTTTAAATCCAACTCATCAACAGCCGGAACCATATATAGATGAGAAAGTTTGATGTCCATATAGGCATGGCAGTGAAATGTCATCTGAGGCCACATTTGGAATGAAATAAATGGAATTGCCACATTGGAACGTGCGCAGCTGCACTGCAACATTTTTACTGTGCCTTTGTTTTTATTCTTTACTGATGAGCCACACAGCTTAAGTTCTTACACTTTCATTAAAATACCAAAAATACAATAGAGAATGGAAATGACCAATTTTTTAAATATGGGTGCATCCTTTATGCAGTGCCCTTCATTAGATCTGTTTTTGTACTTTCACGCAAACAGTAGTACTGATATTCAACACATTAACATAAAACAGATGGCATGTTTTGTGGAAACCTGTAGAAATGTTCCCTGCATCACCTTCCCTACCCCCCTACCCCGGCCGACCCCCGAGCGCGTAATCAACAACAATTATTGAAAAATGTCACAAGACTGATTGTGTTGTTTATTTGGGGGGAAAGAATCTGACTTTAAAAAAAACCAAACTCATTTCGGATATCCTGTGGTCAACGCACCACAGCACCAGTATGGTGCATCTACATGAGTAAACAAATTGAGCAATGAAACCTTACATGGACGCACATGCACTTGCATGGTCAGTATTTTCTGAATATTTCCAGTCTGGAACCCTGTGTGGGTTGCGTATGGAACAAGTGTAGTCCTGCTGTCATCAAACACGTTTAATGTTTTCATCAAATATTCTGATTCCAGTTAGGTAATATGAGATGTCGTCCACTTATCTCGCAATGTCAGCATAGGAGGAAGAGTGGAAGTGGAGTAAACAACATGGTCGTATCAAATACACTATCCATGCGGCTGTGATCTCTTAACCCTTTGCTCCGTTGTCTGTACAGAGGGATTCAAGGGAAGAAATGCGGGACCATTATTGTGAAAGCCGAGGAGCTGAACAACTGCAGGGTAAGGATGGGTGTGCACTTCCTGAAAAGTCTCAGTTTTCCTGTGTCTGTTTTGTTCCTGCATCTTTTCTGCATCTATTTTCCACTCTGTCTTTGTGTCACCCGTTGTAGAAATGGGCAGGACATTCGTATTGGAGTATTCATAATAGCCGTGGGAACTTTGGTCTGAATTTTGAGTGTAAACAGTGCGTTTACAGACTTAAGAAGACGCTCAAATGACGAGAGAGCCAAAGGCCCCTTTGACATTTGTTTGAATATTTGAATATTTTATTAAACTTTAGAGAACAGAAAAATCCCCACTAAAATACTTAAAAGTAGCTGTTGGCTTCTCATGATGCATTTCTGTATTTTGTAGTTATGGTGATTGTTCCATTTTGCACGTTGACATTAGACATTAGCCTGATAAAATATATAAATATGGCCTCTATAGCGGGGAAGAATGGAGCCCCAACAGCCACAAAAGAAGTAAAGGAATATCAGATGTGTCACAAATATAACGGAATACATTAATAAATAATACAATTAAAATAGAGTGTAAAAAGCAATATAAAGCCTTTATATGATAGCTAGCAGTTGGTAAAAAAAAAAGCTTTTTTGTTTTCTTTACCTGCAATCAGTTGATAAAATAAACTAAAACTTAATTTGTTTTCCTCCTCTATTTGTGTTTTTCCAGCCCTGTTTATTTTTTGTCTTTCATCATCAATGTCCTTTTTTTCAGCTTCATTTCATTTTCAGTTTTGGGACTCTATTGCATAGCAGAAAAAAAAGCCAACAATAATCAAATAGCTTTTGGATTCAGTCTGTCAACATTAAAGAAAAAATGACTTTTTTTCTATTTTGCTCCTGTGTTTTCAATTCTCCAACACGGAGATACCAACTTTTTCACCAACAGCAGCCTCAATAGACCACAAATCATTCTGTCTCCAAAACACATGTTGCATTCAAAGGGAAATAAGGGCTGCAGGTGTGATCATATGCACCCCTTAACGCCCACACAATAATTTGACTACCACTGATTGGAAATGTGTATGTACAATTGATAAGCCACACCTGAGTGTAAATGTGCGATGGTATGCTTTCCATATGAATTTTTATTCTGGTTTCTCTCAGGAATCGGTGATGATGCAGTTCTGTGGGAACAAGTTGGACAAAAAGGATTTCTTCGGCAAGTCCGACCCGTTCCTGGTCTTCTACAGGAGCAACGAGGACGGCACGTGAGTTCTCCCCTCCCCTTCCCCCCCTTTCACTCTCCCTCCATCGTTCCTTCTCCTCTTTCATGTTTGGTTTAATCCTCCCCTGCATCCAAAGGAAATTGGTTTCATTGATTTGCCTCAGATCAAAGGCAATGCATGCTGCCTGTTTTAGCATGTGTGTGTGAATTACATGTTTGCCGCATGGCTTGTACACGAGTGTGAGGCATTGAACAAGAGCAGTGTTGTGGTATACTCACATAGATGCTCTGTGTGTGTGTGTGTGTGTGTGTGTGTGTGTGTGTCTTCGATCCAGCTCTGTAGGCTCTTTTTTCCATCCTGCAGTGTGTGACAAGTCAGATAAGACTTTGTGCTCTGAGGGCGGAAGAGACCAAGTCCACCTGCTAGCCAAGGGACTAATGAAATTACCTCTTTGCAGTTTGTGTTCATGTGTGTTTTTGTGCATGTGTGTGTCAGGGCGGCAGCCTGGTTTCCACACAGCCCTCCACTTTTACTCTCAGTTAGTGGAAAGTCTCTTTTATTGTATTTTCGATTTGATCCCCTCTCACTGGTGTATTTCTCAATACTTACTCCTTACATCTTGTTATTTTCCTCTCCTCTCTCTCTGAGTCTCCTCATCTCTCTCTGCAGGTTTACCATCTGCCACAAGACAGAGGTGGTGAAGAATACATTGAACCCAGTGTGGCAGGCCTTTAAGATCCCTGTTCGGGCTCTTTGCAATGGTGATTACGACAGGTGAGTCAGATTCCTTTTGTAGAAGCTATATATAATGGCAACTTAAATAGAATGCAACAACCCAGACGACCCTCTGAATCATCAGGGGTTATTTTCTGTATCAAACGTACTGCAAATGGTATGACACTCTGGGAGTGTCTCAAGGTCTCTTCGGCTGCTGTGGCTCACCAAAAGAACACTCAACAGTATGATATAAAAGAGTTAATTAGGCACAAAAACCTGTGTTCCATACAACTCCAGTACTTCATAGAAAAAAAGCAAGCTTTACTCAAAGTTTGCGTAAAGCTCACAACAAATTACATTTTCAGTGTGAGAAACCCAAATATCCAAATATTGTCTGCATAGTCTGTTTAGGCTAACATAAACAATGAGCTTAGACACTGTGTGCATCCGAACACACTCACATATTCTGTCTTTTATTGTTTAAATAAAAAGAAAATCAATGTTTTTGACAGTGGAGGTTGCAGGTTTCTGGGGTACATTGTCTCTTGAGGCCACCCACATGAAAAATGTATGCTTTATATTTTGTTAGGCACCGTGGAAAATAGTATTCAATAAATGACATACAGTAAAAAATGAAAAATGTATGACGCTGTTTTCAGCTGCTAAGTAGAAATATTATTGTATTTGACAGTTTCAGCAGGAGGACAAAGATGATTGGGCAGAAAGAAATTGCTTATTATTTTGTGATATTTCCTGGAAAACAAAGTGTGGATGCATGATTTCACTGATTTGGTTTTCTTTTGGCAAAAACAGCTGATCGATCTATCTATCTATCTCTCTATCTATCTCTATCTCTCTATCTATCTCTATCTATCTGCAAAAAATATGGACTAATAAAGCACTTTTATATTGTTTCTTAAAATACATTTGATGTGCCCCCTTTGTTTATCTTCAAACTGTGTTTCCGGCTTTTAAAATTATTTAGCTTCACTGAAAGCACAGGGTTTACTTAGTGAGACAACAAATGCGTAGGCAAAAGTGTATCTCTCTCATGTCAGTCATGTGTTTGAGTCCTTCTCCTGTGTCGGTAGCAGCTATGTAGCGAAAAAGGCACAAAGACACAGACAAGAGGGTTTAACTTAGCGTAGCTACCAGACAGCAGCATTGATCTGAAGTTTGGTCCAATAAGCTTATTAGGGGAGTTGACTCACACTATGCCTTATCTATGGGGACACAGGAAACTCTCAGTGGACTGTACATACAGTACACACAAGCACAAACATACACACACACACACACACACACACACTTTGAGTCTGTCTCTCTGCAGCCTGGGAGAAAAGATAAGGAGCACCAGCTGGGAAACAACAAAACAAAACTGTGTCTCTCTGCTCATAGGTGCTCTAATGGGTGTTCACTCACACACACACACACACACACACACACACACATAGTCACATACTCACACGCATTAAAACATATGCAGTGAGACCATAAGATTAACAAGTGAAATAATTTCCCTGTCACATAAACGTTCAGAGTGACGGGATGTTTCCTACTGAGATGTAGCACAACACAATTTAATAATATACACACACAGAAACACGCATATTCACACACATTTATGAAGACAGCTCCTGCACATAGCGGTTTCTCTTGAGGAGTAAGTGTTACGCCAAGCAGGAG
Organism: Nannoperca obscura; assembly: GCA_036024295.1. NCBI lineage: Eukaryota > Metazoa > Chordata > Actinopteri > Centrarchiformes > Percichthyidae > Nannoperca > Nannoperca obscura. The sequence goes on from JAVQJL010003105.1 coordinate 24,337, forward strand.
ACAGACTTATCCCCAGAGTGCACATCCCTATCAGGCAGCCTATTCCCACTCCTAACCTTTATTGCCTTCTTTCCTCTGATGTGTTTGGCTCTCTTAGCAGCTCCAAGGCCCATTAATAATGGTTTTTATTTCCACTTCTTCTCATATTGAAAGATGAGGAGATGGGGAAGTGCTGTTTTGGCTCAGGTTTAGAATTAGAAACCACTTGTTTTAGAATGATGTCTAAGCTCCAAAGCAATAACAATAAGTTCAGAATAAAGTCGTACAAAATTCATGAAATGCTGTTGTCTGGTCACAAACTTTTACACAGTAATAAATGACTCCACCAAACTTAATCGACTGAGAGAGTATGTATACGGCATCACCACGTCAGTTTTGAGTCGTTTTTACTCCATCTTCTCTTCCCCTTGCTTGCTCCCTCCTTCATTCTCTGCAGCAGTGTGCCTTTTGCTCTGTCTGTTTTAATTCAATCTCTGTTCTATTATCCTTTTGTGGCGCCCCTCTCCTCCTCCATATATCGCTCTCCTGCTTTTGTCAGAGAGAAATGACCCTTCTGTAGAAGACATTGATAGATAGAGTGATAGCGCAGCATATGTGCCTCTCGCAGACTATTCAGTTTTTTCCCCATTTCCTTGGAACTCAAATGGGAGGGTGAAATAGACGTATTTGGAGATGAGGGGAGAGCACATTACCAGAGGCATATACAGTGACAGGCAGACAGTGTGTTGAAATAAAGATAAGCTACAGAATAAATCTGATTCTCCTAATGGCTCCATGACAACAATGATAAAAGACACATCTATGTATATGTTATCAAGCATAGAAGATAGCCTTTTATCACTTTGAATATATGTACAGTACGTCAGTTTAATTGTGCTTTTTATTTTATTGTAAATATCTAGCAACATCATTCTACACCTTTTAAATATGTTGCATGTCACAACTGGAACATAAAATATAAAAACTAAATCCATATCAGGAGAAACATTCAGGAAAAGAAAACAAATCTGCTTTTTTTTAAAAAAATTCAAAATCTGATCCCCATCTTGTGCCTTTCCCAACAGAACAATCAAGGTTGAGGTGTACGACTGGGACAGAGATGGCAGGTAATTCCTCTCTTTTATTTATCCACTTATATTGTTATTTTATTGTTATGCAACCCTTTAAATTACAGCTTTCAGACAAAAAAAATATATATATATACACTACCGTTCAAAAGTTTGGGGTCACCCAAACAATTTTGTGTTTTCCATGAAAAGTCACACTTATTCACCACCATACGTTGTGAAATGAATAGAAAAT
>JAVQJL010003115.1:0-18412 GCA_036024295.1 Nannoperca obscura
AGATAGATAGATAGATAGATAGATAGATAGATAGATAGATAGATAGATAGATAGATAGATAGATAGATAGACTTTATTAAGCCCCAAGAGGGAAATTATACTGTTGCCATTTAAAAAAAAAGGAACAATAAAAAGAATCATAATAACAAGAAAATACAATTAACAAATAAATAGAGATTTAGACATGTATATACATATATCTATCTGTACAAATCAGTATGTTGTCCATTGCCACTCAGAGGATAAGTCTCCTCTCCCGGCACAGAGGGGAGTCATTATATACAGATATCATGGTGGGCATGAATAACATCCTTTAGCGGCCCTTATTTCAGCAGAGTTGCAGGAACCTCCCACTGAATGTGCTTCGCTCTCTGACCAGGAGGTTGTGCAGGGGATGTGAAACATTGTCCTTTACAATGAGGTTTGTGCAACATCCTCCTCTCCACCACCACCACCTCCAGGGGTCTGCCTGGTCTGCTCTGACCCTTCCTGTAGACAGCCTCACTGTTGAACTTCCAATTAAGTCTGTTGTCAAGATGGACGCCCAGGTATCTGTAGTCCTCCACCAGCTCCACCTCCCCCAGGATGGAGATGGTCCTCCCGAAGTCCATGACCATCTCCTTTGTCTTGGCCACATTCAAGAGAAGGTGGTTGTTCCCACACCACACCACGAAGTGGTCCAGCAGGTCCCTGTACTGTCTGTCTCATGTCTCCTCTCCATCCCACAACTGCAGAGTCATCTGAGAACCAACTACTCAGGCACACATGAGCTGTACAAACTATCTGCCAGGTAGTCAATAACCCAGGAGGTTATGGAGGTGTCTACCTGCATCCTCTGGAGCTTCTCTCGTTGCAGTATTGGTTAGATTGTGTTAAAGTCACTCGAGAAATCAAAGAACATGATCCTCACAGTGCTGCCAGCTTTGTCCAGGTGAGAGTGTGCTCGCTGCAGGTCTGTAATCATTCAGGGTAGATGGAGAAGACTTCTTTGGTACCAGAACAATGCTGGATGTCTCCCAATGCACTGGAACCTTCTCCTGACTCTGGCTCAGGTTGAATAGGTGCTGTAGAATCCCACATAGCGCAGGTCTTCAGGACCCTGGGGCTGATGCCGTCTGGACCTGCAGCTTTGTTCTGGCGAAGTCTCTTCAGTTCAGATCCTTAACCTTAATATGCACCATGGAAGATCATTATGAACTTCATTCATAGGTGGACAGTAGAGAGGTGACAGAAAATAAGGGGATAAAGAAGGGAGGAATGACATGAAATGAAGGGTAGGAACTGAACTGGCAAACACAGTATATGGTCCAGTACATGTCTTAACCATGAGCCCACACCTCAACTCAACACAACACAGGCAATAATGAAGGTAGTGATTTCACTTCCCTACTGTGTGGGATGACTTTTCTTCTCTTTAAAATTCTCATGTATACTTCTGTCAGTGCCATTTTTTTTGTTATTCATATAACAATTTTTTCATGATTCAACCAGCTGCTCCTTTCATCAGTTTAAAGCTTAAACAGTTGGAACTCTGGTTGGAATGAAAATGTAATAAATGTATAGAAAAGTCTATATGTAATATTTCCAGTGAATAAAGATGCATGTTTGTGCATGTGTAAATATTTGAATGTGTTGAATAGTAGAAAAAGAAGAAGTGGGTAGCCTGTGTTAAGTCTCCATTAGCCCACTCCTCACTGCACCACAGTATTTACACACATTCTGCATCCTTTAGGCTTACTATACTACCACCACTGCTACTGCTTCTTCTATTACAAATACCACTACAAATAACAATGATAATCATAAACTTATCATGATGATGATGATAGCAGCGTAATATATTACCTACCTACTTTCCTTAGACAAGACACAAACTGTTAAGACAGCATTTTATTGTTGTCCACCCGTCATTGACTTCAGATCATTGGCAGGTTGTCCTCCAGAGTCACGTGGGCACGCTGAGCATCCTTCGCAGATCCAGCGGGCTGCGTGCGTGGCGTGTCTTCACTAGGTTAACGGTATGGACCCGTATTGTTGCTGCCGCCGTGTTTAGTTGCAGCATCTCTTGCTTCTAGTTTTTTTTCCTACCGCTGGACTGCTCTCCGAAATCGCAGGTAAATACGAATACGCTGGTTACAAATGTAAATGTTGTAGCATTGACCTTTGAGTGGGCAAATACGCACTGGCATCTGAATGGTGATGCTGAGTCTTTATCTGGGTACTTGCTATGCAACCAAGACACGCATGTGCCTGAGCAAAGGAGATGACGCAGACGTATTGGATTGAGGTTTTTGCTCAGACAGAAATATGCAACATAGTAAGCCAGTGCCAAAGAGCGGGTCCCTGCAGGTATGTTGTTGCCTTTGGGTGCAGGGCTGCACTGTGAGGCAGAGACGCCTTCATTGTGGGCAGGTAGAGCAGCCCCGCTCCGGAGGCGGTGGCTTACTGGTTGTAGTGTGTTGCGGTGTTTTTTCGCCCGTACAACAAAAAGTGCATCGCCTTCTTGCTCAGAAATGATCCGAAGCCGCAAAGGTGATCTGTGTGGAATAATCTGAGGCTCAAGTTCAAACAGAAGCTGGAGGTGGAGAAGGTCACGTAGTAATGACTCAGCAGCGACCGTCTGCTGAGGAGAGTAAACACTGGATTACCTAAAATTGAGCTGTATAGTTCTTGGGGAAGCCAGTTGGCCGTGGTAACCTGGCACCTTTCAGCTCCAATGTTTTATAAATAAGGAGTTTACGAATTGAGTGCAAGTATTGATTATTGTACCACTTATGACAAGAGGAAACAGAATAGCATTTTAAAAGCTGTGTAAAGTACAGTAGTAGACCTATGGCATCCAGGAGGGTTATTATTAAACTGAAGGGGTAAACTGAGGCGCCAAATCTTTGGGCTATTGTATCTTTCAAGAGATTTGAAGCTGTCTCTATTTAGAATTTTACATAGGCTACAACAATAACATTTCACATTTTAACACAAACTCTTGTCACTGAAGATTGAACCTGATGATTGGCATTAAGTGATTAAAGGGTCAGATCACCCTAATTACATATTCATAATAATCATCTTTTCTCACTTACCTATAGTGGTATCTCACACTCAGATACAGAAGCTTTTAATTGTTCAGATTCAGCTGTCTCAGAGATTTCTTCCTCCACCTCAATGGAAGTGAATTGATGTGCATGGTCCTACTCTCCGCATAGAAGTCATTTAAAGCAAGTCTGAGAGTCTACGGGCAAGCTAGCAGCTCTGCTTTGAGCGAAATGCTAATGTCAACATGCTAGCAAGCACACAATGACAATGCTAATATACTGCTACTTGAAAACTGTAATAAATTACTTATTACACATTACTCATTGAAAAAGTAATTACTTTACTAAATACTCAGCAGCAAAAGTAGTTATTCATGTTAGTTACTCAGTACAGTTCTGTCAAACAGCCACCAAAGCGACAAATCCAAGCCTCCACACTCACATACCACATATTCTGTATTTCACATGAGTAGAAAGGGAACATTTACGAGACATAATGGTTTAAGCAGCCTGCTTGCAGTTCAAAGGAATAACAGACCAAGGACAGCTAGCTTAACGTTAGCCCTGGGGTTCAAACACCCTCAGTTCTCCGAACAAAACCAGCTGATGTCTGAATGTAGGCTTATCAGTAGCTAACATTAGCATACTTGCTAAGAACACACAGCACCCACCTCCACCAGCATGTTTAGCGCCAGTCACTCAGCTTAACACACAGAAACAAAACTGGTGTAGGAAAGAAAAGCAAATAATATAGCAAATAAGCTGACCCCCAAAGGTCAAAGCAATGGAGCCGTTACTAAAACAGTAATCACTTCACTGTAACTTGTAACTAAGCAACTATTTCTTTTGTAAGTGACGTCTGTGGATCATTCAGAGTTGTATCACTACTAATGGAATTCCATTCACCTTGGTTGTATTGGTGTGACAGTATCTCGAAGCCTGGGGAAAACTAGCATGGCCATGTACCACCAGAGGTAGGCATGTAAGTGATCCTGTAATGTATTTCTTGTGAAGGTCTGGCTTTTCTGTGTTTGGATTAATTTGCATTATGAGTGTCCTGTTAAACTATCCTGTTAACATAGTTAAACTATGAGCCACTGTGCCTCTGAGTTTGCTCCCCACTTGTCTCTAAATATAGATCTGTAGGCTGTGTCTGGAGTGGCTTGATCTAGCCTTGACTGGAGGGAGTGGTTGTTGACAGGCAAAGACCTGTGACTCTGCTGGGGGTCTCTGTTCAGTCTTTTTTGTCGACAGGAGGGCAGAATACTATGATTGCATTGTGTTTTCAGAAGACTGCAATGGACTGCACTGAAGACGTGTTGGCAGTGCTTGCCTTTTAGTTGATACAAGCTGTGCATGTATGCAAAGCTACATTAAGTAGGCTACTGAGTAATACTAGCAGTGCTACTGACTGATATGTGTGGTTTAACAGGTTAACTGTGGTTTGTAGTAGCTTGTGAACTTACACTCTCCCTCTGTATGTGAAGTCATGTTCCTGTTTGTCAGTATGTACTGTGAAACTCTGCAAGATGTCCCAGCACTGATGCCAAGATTAGGCCCGATTCCTATTCAGTTTTGGATCAAAAGGAATCACTCTCTGGTTCTTCAGTGCCATAATTATTAACAACCTGAAACCTGAACCAGTGGAACATTTTGTGGTCAAAGTGGTTGAGGGGTGTCCTCACCAACCTGAGATTTTTTTCTTAGCAGATTTGTGGTGACACCATCCTAATAAACACAACCGAGTGCGTGTCATCCTACCTGTGTTTTCAATGAGCAACTACAAATATGGAGAACAACATTTTCTCGAATTCTGGAATTCAATTTTTTCCAATGAACATCAGAATGAACATAGCCTTTGTGGGTCAACACATGAACATGAACATGGTGTGTTTGTTAACACTGTGTGGCAGATGTGTGAGCAGCCACAGACTCCTGCTGATGAGCAGGGATCCGAAAATAAGAATATAATAGAATTTAATAAGAAACATTTGTATATCACAAATATACGTTTAAATAAGTGCTATTTGTCTTTCAATGCCTCAGAAAATGCACCTATTCTATTTAACCATAGAAAAAGCATAGTACTCTAGACTAGGCTTCCCAAACACTAGATTCATTGGGGATCAACATAAAAATACAGGTTTAAAGTAAGAATGCAGTCTACCAATGTTGAAAACTAATAGTCATACTCGCTAATATCCATTATTCATGACTGCTTTTACACTGTTCGAACATCCCCTTCACTTGATTGAATCCGTGCAGCCATCTGGAGGCCACAGGGAAGATATGGGTTTGGCATCTGTAGCCTAATTTGTAAAGTGCTTCACCAAAGCGCAGTGCCATTAGGCACAGGGATCCACTGTGGTTACCTTGATTAAATGACATGCAACAAACACCAGGCTGCTTATGCAGCTACCACACAAACGTCTGTGCTCCTGGGCACATCAAACTGATTAGCTTTATCTTTAGTATTCGCCTGGTTGTGTGTTTTTCTTTTCTTTTGGCTTCTGATGTGATACAGCAGATATTAAACTGCAGTTATTTTTGTTACATTTGAAAGATTAACAAAAGGGCAAAACTAATCTTTGCTAATCGATGCAATCTTATAAATTGCTTGTAGAAACTTTTGTTTATTGGCAGTAGTGGTATCATTGTGAGATGTAATTAAATGCAACGTTCTTTATCACTTAAGCAAACAAACAAAATGAAACAGAAACGATTAGTTAATCAATTGTTAATCAACTATTTGAACTATTTTAATAATCAATTAATTATTTTAGTAATTTTTCAAGCTAAAATTATAAACATTTCTGGGTTCTCAAGATTTGCTGCTTTTCATTGTCATATTTGATAATAAACTAAATATCTTTAGGTTTTTGACTATTGGTCGACAAAACATGGGAAATTATAATCGGCTTTTAAAATTATTTTTCTTTTTTTTGCTGACATTTTATGGACCAAATTATGAATCAATAAAAGATATGGCAGATTAATCGATAATAAAAATAATCATTAGCCCTACAACTTAACTAACAAAACTATAACAAGTTTTTAGCTGTGACCAGCAGCTCCAGAGGTCACTCTGCTGGTCCGTCACCCCACCGTTTGGCGGCCACAGTTTTTGCTCTACAGGAGGCGGACATCTGGCATGGAGGTCAAGTGTCTGTGTGTGAAGGTGTGTGGTTGTGTTAATGCCAATTGGCAGAAAGGGAATGTGGCAGTGGGAGTGGCTTATGTGACATGACCAAACTTTATAGAAACACTCACACACACACACTCGGATGTACAGACATACACATATGTAACATTTGACCACTTTCATAACTTGTTCACAGCTATTTCGAATTTACACTTGTTTTTTATGTACTGTGCTGTTAGGTCAGGTAAAGTTCTCATGCAGCACGTCATTTGAACAAAGCAGCCGCCTTCAGGTAGTGACCGAGCATTCGGGCCAGTATTTTGCAGTACTTTTCTACAATGAAATATGTTATTTTAAGGGAGTCTGTCCCGAGTCACCCTCATCATTTGTTTTGTAGCCCCGTCAATCACTGTTTTCCTTTATTTGTGTGTGTTGGCATTCCTCAGCTGCTCCCCCCCTCTGGCTTCCCCCACACCACCACCACCACAACACTATCAGTGTCTGTCACTTGTGTATGTCAGCGTCCCCTTCACACATTCAAAGGGTGAGCCATTCAGAGCTCTCTGATTACACAGCTGGCATGAAGGGGGTGGGACATTTGATATGATTGTAGAAGTGAGTTAGTTGGTGGTGGGCTGGGCAGGAGCTGGTTCAGCTTTAGTCAAGGTGACTACACACTCTACCAGTGGCCAATCACGATGACACACTGGCCCTTCAAGCACAATGGAAGGTAGGATGGAAGATGTGTGTGGAGGTATATTTTCCCATAACACATTTAAACAAAATATTACAAATTCAATTCAATACAAATATTGAACAGGTGTGAGGTGGTGGGAGTTGCCCAGAATGTATCAGTCCATGGCTATGCCGGCTTAGGTACATTTGAAAGCTGTTTATTGAGCTGTCAATGCACAGATCATTTGCTTTGATATTCATATTATTCATTAAGCTAGTATTATTATGCACCATTCAAAACTACAAATGCTTCATTTAACCTACACATGAGATGTGCATGCATGATGCATTAATGGATTGAATAATAATACAAACTCAGCTCTGGTTTCTTCTGCAACTTAATCAAGAACGCCAACAAAGAAGCAGTATTGTATTTTACACAAGATAAAGCAAAACGTTTCACAACATGCTTTTTGTTCAAAGAAAACCTTGAAATGGAAGATTTCAGTGTTGTGATGATAAACAAGTCCCACTGTAGGTTGTTCTTGGAGACGCAGCACAGTAAGATAATGTGTATAATGCTTATTGTGCACAATAACTGCTCAAGACATAACCCCAAACTGTTCTGCGTACTCATCTTAACAATATGCATTCATTTGTGCAGCGCCTTGTGCATAATGTGAGCTATGAGCCAGCTGTACATGTCTCAGAGGGAGCAAATGAGTCAGCTGAATAAAACGGAGACAGATGTCGAGGCTCTTATTGTGACAGTGGAAAAACAGCAGCTCCAGACAGAGTGGGTCACTTGGGATTTATCCATTAATTCCCATGACTTTTATGACTTTATGTCCGCAGTATGTAATATTCACATAATGCATTCTTGATTCTGTCTATTTTTTTTTTGTTTCCTCATTGTGTTCACTGTTTTAATAATTAGCCTTGTAAAAGCCTTCACAGATCATTGAACCTTAACTGTTTGCTTATTCTTACACACCTAACTCATGAAATAACCCCAATCGTTACTATATATTTATCAATTAGTGCTTAACCACAAGTCATATAATTAACGGAACAATACTACAATATAAATAGTACAAAGACTAGATCTTTGCTGATGTAAACGACAATGGTGTATGGCAATTGTCTGGCTTGTCCTCTCCCACACTGCCCAGAATAATTGCAGACCAACAATCCTTGGCATGTTTGTATGGATGAGAGGCACCTGTTTTCCTTCACGTTAAAAACCAAAATAATCAGCTGTGTCTATTTTGGCATCATCAGGGTAATTAAATGGTCCCAAGGTGCCTTCTCTTGTTTGTTTATGTGCCTGTGTGCCTCAATGGTTTTCACATTAGACTGAGAAGAGAGTAAAGTAATGCCTGAAGCAGACATGTTACTGGAAAATAAAAGTTAAGTCAGAGACATGGCATTTGAGAGAGAAAGGCTATTTCTTTGTAACAACTTACTCACGTCTTTATAAGCAGTCAGTCAGGCAATCTGAAGCTACTAAGTTAATAATTGCTATCTGAAACACTTTCATACTTAGATTCAGACATCCAGCTAAAAGCTGCACTAATCAGTATTTTTATATTAACAATGGATCAACTGAGTAATGTCAAAGGGGTCACTTGTAGGGATGAACCCATAGAGAATTATCAGCGAACTCTACAGACCCCTCAGCTGTCTGGAGATTTTTTTGCGTATTGTTTTGGTCTTAGGACACAACTTCACTGTTTTGGTTCACTGTCATCAACCCTGCAGGTAGCTGCAGAGAAACAGCTCAGATTCTGTAAACTCACTGCACACTACCTGCCCAGCACCAAACAGCAGAAAGACAAAGGTCGCAGCTAGCTGGTGAACATCAGCAGTTGGTGGAGACCAAAACAGTACTAAAAGGAGTGTGATTATTGGACTCACAGTCACCAGATAGACAGAGTCACAACTCAAAATTAATGCTAATGTTGCTTTGTGACTGCTGGATGTTTAAGCAACTGTTTGCTAACATGTTTGCAATAACAACTTTATAAGGAGTGTTTACAGTGTGTTCAAAAAGATTTATTACAATGGGGCTCTTCACATTGCCTATAGGTGTTGTCAGAATGTCAGATTGGCATCTTTATAAAGACAGACCTGAGCTAGGTGGTAAGTGACAAAAGGGGCTCTATTGTTTGAGATGGGTATTTCCCAAGTAAGTCCATTCATTAATGCATCCTGATTCTTGTTCTGTTTATTAGTTTCTACCAATACCAATTTTGCACATGGTGAGAAAATACATGTAATGAGGCTTGCCAAATGTTTGTCTTTCACATACTGTCTCAATCCAGCAACAGTTTCTCCTACATGATGATGCAGTCTTAAAGGCAAAATCAGTGTTGTTCAGATCAGTGCGTTGTGTTACTTTACTCCACTGAGAAAGCCCCCAAAACCCAAGAACAGCAGTGAAATGCTATGATATATCAGAGATAGATGCATGATTAATAATATGATCCAGTCACATGGTTTACTGTTAAACAGTTGCCCATTTATTCCTCATGTCAGACTAGTAATTTTGTCTCTCCTGTCCACTCTTCTGCAGGTTATGCCACCCCAAAGGCTTCCTGGATCCCCAACCGTGAAAGAGAAAGGCTGATCCCCGTCCTCCCCCAAGTTCCTGCTGCTTTGCACCCCTTCTTTCCCTCCTTCCCTCACCTGCTTATTCCCCTTTCCCCACTGCACTAACCCCACGCAACTCCCACAGCTGAACCTGCCACTCGCGTCATCCTTTACTTCTAATACTGTACAGTCACATTTGGCCCCCGCAAATCACCTGCCCCACGGCAACTCTCTTAGTTTTATTTCAGCCACAGTAGCTGCCCTTCCTGCAGGCCCCTGTCCACTTCATAGAGCTATTCTTCACCCCCTGGCTGCACGCCAGGCCCCATGGCTACAGGAGGTCATGCCCCAGAGATAGATGTGTTGATCAACCTACAACAGGTAACACAAAATATTTAAAGAAAACCTCTACATTACTTTGGTGTGTTAAAACTCACCTTCCTTTCATTTGGCAACACCAACAAATGAAGTAGTTCTGTGCAGCTTATGTCAAAATGCCTTCAACTTTAAATGTTATAAGCTCCTCTGTTGTTTAATCCAGGGCTAGTTAGTTCTACGCTGGGGAGATTCTGTTGACTTTTGGTCCACAGCCCTCTGAGCAGGTTAATCCTGCCCAGTGCTTTGAAAGACATAACCTTGAGAAAAAGCCAACAGCTTCCAGTTTCAGTTGTTTTATTGTTGCAATACTGTAAAAAGACAGTTGGAGTTCAAGTAAGCTCTGTCTAATGTTGTGACATTGGTTTGAAATGTATTGCACATTTAGCATGCATTTTTAGCATTTTATTTATTAAATATATGAGATAGTAAAACTAGCAAGTGGTAGAGCACAATGAATTCCTGTGCCTTCACTGATACTACTAGTTAGTTAGTCAGTTACCATACCTCTCTCCAACAAACAGAAAAAATTAGGGGAAAAAATAATATGGCAATTATAAAATGAACACAAATGTAGCAGGTCTGACAAATCTTTTTTGTAAAGAAAGGATGTTATAAGGTAGGTGCAGAATTGCTATATGTGAGGTAAGGCGAAACTAAACTACAGTGAACAGTTGAAAAACATTTGCGATGAACCAAACATCTTGTTTTATTGATTTGGTCATCCTCCTTTGGTCAACTACTGTATGACACGGTGGTGCATTGGTTAGCACTAAAGCCTCACAGTGAAAGTATTCCCGCAATTAGGAATGGAATTCCCTCACACAACAGTAATAGTGTCTGAACAGAAAGGAAAACAAAAATGTCTTCAAGACTGGAATCGTTCCCCTCCGACATCTCAACACAGGGATGAGTCACATATGGCTCTGTGGAAAATGCTCATGTCCTGCGTAGCAGAATGCTTCCTAGCTGTTATTCAAGTGAAACAGATTAGCCCGTGTTCTCAGGGAGAAATTGCTAGGCCATTTAAGTAGGTGATGTGTCATTATACGCAGTGGGGATCATGTCATTTGCAGTGTGCATAGCATATTGTGACACTGGTTTGGAGGAAATAATAGGCTGAATGCTTGGCTACATAAGTGGACCCTTCAATTTCCTACCCTCAATTACTTGTGCACTATCTACTTATAACACACACACACACACACACACACACACACACACACACACACACAGCCTCCATAGAGAGAGACAGAACAGCTTCTTCGCACCGTTACCTCTTATAGCTGATTGATGCCACTCTGAAACATGACCGACCAATTGTTTTTTTCACGTGTTTTGGTGTGGAGGTATGTGTGTATGGTGGATATGAATGCAAACTCCTCTGGCCCTGCTGAGCCTGGGTTGCCACAGAAACATCAGCAGCAGTTTTTGAAAAGATCTTACGGAAGTGGAGGTGGAGTCAAATAGAAATAATTGTGTTTGTAAGATGTCTTAGTGCATGTAATGATTGGAACATTTAATGTTTAAGGAAAACTTGCCTTTCATTAAAATAAAATGACATTCAGTAATAAGGCAAATATTTTAAAATAATTTCTTATAAACATCAGCTGCGTGGTAAAAAGAAAAGCAAAACACTGATGCTGATATTTATGTTAGTTGTGATTTGTTTGTCTGGGAAGTGTGCCAACTCCTTCAATCAAATAGGCCGAGATGAAGGGAGTGGGAAGCGGTTATAAACACTGTCAAATAAAAAGAGCAGGATGCAGGAGAAAGCAGGGTAATCTGCAGAGGCAAACAAACCAATGTGCATATTTTTATTAGCCTAGATTTTTGTAAGTGAGATAATCAGTACAGAATGTGTTCCACATTTTTAATTGACTGATTGCGTTTGCCTGCCACTGACTTTAAAATCTACAGTGTCTGCCTGACGAACAGCAAACATACTTTTACATTGTATAACAAACTGTAGCCTGAAGGCATCATTGTTGAAATCTGGCTCAACAAATACAAGACAACTCCCTTACATTTGAACATATTGCAGATCATACATTCAGTCATTCATCATGGCAGCATGGCATTCAGCTACCATGGTATAATAATTATAATACCATAATTCACCATAATTTCGTAATTCAAAACCTGCATTTACCTTTTTTTGGGCCTCTTGGTGGCAGTGGAAACCCTAGTTCACTAGTTTGACAAATTAGCATTTTTTTTGTTGATATGGCTAACATGTTAGCAACAAGTGTCCCATCACACATCGAGCAGACACGATACATTAGCATTCAATGGAATTTGTATTTCTGGCCACCTGGGAAATGTAATGCCAATGATCACTCTCCTTTCAGCTTTAGCTTTGGTCTCCACCAACTCTGGAGGGAAACCTCTTTAGCAGCTAATTAAATGTATGTTCTTTTGTGGTGTCTGACCGTGCAGTGTGTATTGTATTTGTTGTGTTCCATCATCTCATATAAGATAAACTAAGTTAAGTATGTTTTTTTGTCTGCACCATAACATCAGGTGTAAATATTCTGGATGTCTTGCACAATATTTACTTTCACATTACTCCCAGTTTTGAGTATGAATATTTGGTATACTGAATTGTATATAGAAAGATGAATGGGCTTTTGTGGGTAATTGCTCAGCATGTGTTTTTAATGATGGACCTCTGGTAAAGAAAGAAATGTTATTGGTCAGAGTGTATGCAGGTTTATGGGTATATCTTACATTGTTACAGCTTCCAACTATCCAGGTTCAATATAATTAAAATGTATTTCTACTGCTGGTTAATTTCTGTTTCAGTGAGCATTTCTCTTGTTAAAGTATTACTAAAACCATACCATACCATAGATTAACCAAATTGTTTTAATTGCTTTAAACTTGAGCCTAATTACAATCCTTAACCCTAATATTAGACATAATAACATAAAGCTAACCCACCTTTAGCTCTATACCCAATGTCTAAGAGAAATAACTCAAATATGCCCTCACTCCAGAGGGTTTTCCTGATCACCACCAGTGTGAATGCATTTGATCCTGACAAACAAGTCAAACGCATAACACACACAACCTCCTCCAGATTAGTCAGCAGCTGATAAATATTTCAATGGATCTCTCTGGCTCTGCATTCCATAAAATATGAAACATTAATGTTGCAGCAGAAGCGGGGCAGTTCATGAGAAAAGGTCAGACAGTGGCAGTGGCTTGGCTCAGAGGATCCCAATGGTTTAATTGAATCCTCCCCTCCTTGAACTTGATTAGAAGTGGCCAAACCAGTCACAGAGTAGTTGAATTGTCATGCATCAGATATCACTGTTGATGTTGATGGTAACACAGTGCAAACACTCACAGTAAACAAGCTGAGATGAAATGAGAGCACTTATCCAGCATTCATTAAAACAATATTAACATAAGGATATTTGCATATCCATGTGGGCAAAACAGCTGACTGAAAATGGATTCTATAAATGCTTTGTGCTCCAGTGGGGTTATACAACATGTCATGTTTTACTCAGTTAAATCACAGTATGCCATAGTTCAAGGTGACTTCATCCAATGCCTTGTTTTATCCAACCAATAGTCCAAAAGCCAGAGACATTAAGTTTACTAGAAGAAACAGGGTTGTCCAAGCAGCTTTGACTTCACACCAGAATTTCACTTTGGTGAATGTCCCATCTGTTTCTGTCTGGATGAATGCAGAGACACTAAGTCCAGGGGTCTGTTCTTACAATGTTTACACAAAAGGAATATATACGTTATTTTTCTTAAGCATTATAATTGTAATATCTCTGATTTTCACAACATGTACTGTATTTGACATCACTATACTTCATTGTCTGTAATTCAATTCCTATTCACATAGAGCCTCCACCACCTGGGCTGGGGTTGCCCTCCTCCTGTGTCCCTCCACCCAAACTGACTTCAAAGAGGACATGAAAGAGTTTTGAGTCACTGGCACCAGAGCTTGAGCAAAGCAACACCAGGTTTAGAAGTCCCTTTACTGTAATGTTTGCCTCAGCTGAGAGTATTATTCCCTCTTGGATTAAGTTAGGACTTTTAAATCCTGGCTCTTACATTGATAAACAGTTCACCAGAGCAAGTCAAGGAAGGGAGGGTGTTAGAGGAGAGGTTGAAATTAAACTTGAAATGGTTTGTATGAATATAGAGCACCTAAAATAATAAACCAAATTGAGCTGTCCGTCCAGTGAAAACAAGGCTTTTACTGCTCACTCAATTTAAAATTCTCCTTTTATATTCTGTCTGGCTTCATATGCCTCAGCCTTGTTTAGATAGGTAGCTCAGATCATTAAACGTATCCTGTCCCTTCATCCCACTGGTAATTAGGAAGTAATGGAGACTTGGCAAAGAGAAATCTGAGACTAGAGTGCTCACCGTGCCAGCCCCAATCTGAGGCAGAGGAAGCAGCCTGTCCCGGTGATTTGACCTACCAGAGGCACCAAATGGCTCTGGCAGGACACTCCCTTCAGTCTCCGCTGTCTCCAGGGGATGTCTAGTGCATTAGTTCTTTGCTGCTTAGCACTTTGTTTTATTGATTTGATGTCCTGCACACATAGAATGGAGTATGTACAGACAGAATGTGCCTATTCTACTAAAACAGAATTATTTTATAATTCATTTTTTAGGCTTCACCCGTGATAAATACAAAGCACAGCCCTCATATAAAGATATCATCATTTGTATCCTTCCTCTGATGCTCTGTCCTTAATATACATCATACTTTTATCTCTTGCAATTCTTCTCTTCTAGTGCCCTCACCAAGTTTTCTCTTACTCTCCATCCTTCTCCAGGTGAAGGTGGAGGAGGAAGATGAGGAGGGATCAGTGGAGGAACAAGAGGAAGAAGAGGAAGAGGAGAACTGGGAGAAAGCACTGTCTGTGGAGCGCTTTGGAGACATCATCAGTGACTCTGCTTCCACCAGTGGAGACCGGATGGGCCGGCACTACACTGAGAAAGACTTTGAATGTAAGCAAAGCTACCATGTAGCCTACAGTGTTTAAGTACCATGGCATTTGCACAGAATGCCTACAATAACAAGAAGTTGTCACTTACACCACAGCTACATCCTCAGGTATAGTCTTCTTTGTGTTTGTTGCTTCTTAGCTCATGTTAGCATGCTAACCAGTGTTGGGCAGAGATGTTTAGTAACATGTGGCAATGATTCATTTTTCAGTAACGAGGGATTACAATTTGAAATTCGGTCATAACATTACAGTTACTAATCCCAGTTGATATTTCGCAGTCAGCTTGTTTGCGGTTTGATGGAGGGTTGATATCAGCTTGATTTCTGTGTGTTGAAGCTGAGTGACTGGTGCCTTTTGGAAAATTATTCATATTAATTATGTGTTTATAGTTTTTTAAAAACACATTATTTTGTTATATCGCAATCCAGTAAAATATAAGTGTGTTTATGTATGTATAAATACACATGTAAAACACAGATCTGACCTTGTCTGTCATAGTCTGACTTGTGTTGTATTAGAGATTAGCAAATGGATACCACATGCTCTGGTAGGAGATAATAGTGGCTAAGATTAGATAAAGCTGCTGTATTTTGATGTTTATTAAACAGTGCACGTCTCCATTATTGCATGTTAATTAAAATCTAAAGCTTTTGTTTTTGTTGTGTCTTTAAAGTTTTCAATAGGTTATTAGGAGGAGAGAGAGCATCTCCTCTGACAATAGCAATACTTTTTTCTTTGCATATTTTCTTTAATGGGATCAAAACCCTGCGGCGTCGAAAACAGTATTTTTTTCCTGAAAGGCAGTGTGTGTTGAAAACTCAATCCTTTATTTATTTAAGGTGCTGTAGGTTTTAAGCTTATTGTTATTCTTTTTGGAATGCTTCTGTGCTAAACATCTGTAATAGGTCCAGGAGTGTTCCAGACAGGCTGAAATGTGTGAAGTGAAGCTCAGAATAATAACCTCCCCTGATGATGCTGCTGCTGTCATCCTGAGGAGAGCTCATCACTTACAATTTGCAGCATCAATTTAGTTTCATATCAAAAGCACAATAGAACAGTAGTGTGCCATCTGTTCACAGAAAAACTAAACTTCCCTACTTGCAGCTAAACCAGAGATACAGTACAAAGGGACAAAGCATGACAACATTTGATACAATGATGTACTTTTGATTTTATTCTTAATTTTGTTTAATACAGATCACAGACACACATTTCACCATACGCACCACCCCTTGTCCACCCACCTGCCCCAGCCCCAGCGCTTACGCAAGAGGGTGCACAGCACAGACAGAAGGCGCAAAAAGAAAAGGAAGAAAAAAAAGACCTCTCTGCCCCCCTCCGATGTTACACCCACCATCCATGAGGTAGATGAGGAAGAGGCGGAGTCTGAGACAGACGGACAGGGAGTAGCTGCCACGCCTACAGAGCTACCTGATATCCAGCCACAGGTAAAATAAGACTGAGGAGCTGTGGGACCTCTACAGTGTGAAGGTGGCAAGATACATTCATACAATTAAAGCTCTTCCCTGTTATTGAGAGTGCTTGACTAACCATTACCACAGAATACCTATCTGTGGTTTTGACAACCTACTGTGTATAACCACATGTTAGTATATTCCTCCCCTCTTACTGATCTTCCTCTTCCTCTCAGTTTAGTTTGGGGAGCCAAGAGGACTTGGAGGAACCGCTTCCGCTCACTACACACTTCCACATGGAAAACGAAGAACATCCATTGTCGATGAAAGCAGCAACCACTCTGACAAAGGGGGAGGCTCATAATGGAGAAATAGCTGTTCTTGGACAGGATAAGGAGGTGGATGGAGAGGAAGCGGCTTGCAGCAGGTAGGCTATTACAACAACCTCTTCTGTTTGTACTGAAGACTGTGGTCTTCATGTGTTTATGATCCGAGTAGTGGTACGTGTACTGCAACACTGTTTCAATTAAAAGGGAGGATCTGGGACACACTGCAATATTAAATGATATCAATATTATCTAAACAAATCAATTTGTAATGTGAAAGGTGCCACTTGCAGACAAACCCACAGATAATTATCTCCTGACTCTGCATTTCCTCTCATCTCCACTGAGCGTTCCTCCACTAAGCAAATTTAACGTTAGCTTCATTCAAACCGACTGTCCGCTACATGCTCAGCACCAAACAGCAGGCAGAGGGAACACAGCCAGATGTTGCTAGTGAAATACCTGGCACTTTAGTATTTAGCAGCTAAAGAGCCGGGTATTTCCCCAAAGATCTGGTGGAAATCAAAACATTGCTAAAAGAAGAGTGAATATTGGACTTAAACGCGTTAGATCACTAGAAACTGTGTGTCTGTTATTTGCTTACATGTTTGCCAAACAACACTGACAAATTATCATCACAGCTCATACTGCTGCCCCCTTGTGGCAGAAAAAGTTACTATATTGTTACTATAGCAAGGTAAAATGTCTTCTGTGAGGAAAGTCTATTGTACTCAACCACTTTATGCTCCAAAACACTTTGCTGGGAAATTAACACAGCTATGGAATTTTATCCTTTTGGTCAGCTAAACAAGCTGCAACATTATCATTCATTTGGAGTCGTGTTTCTGGCCACCTGATGAACGCCAGTGAACATTCACTGTCCCTTTAGCTCTGTTTTGGGCTCCTGTTTTGGCAACCCATTTATCAAATATCTCCCTTAGATGCTTAATGTGCCACTATATTCACCAGCTAGTCATTAACTTAGTCTGTCTGCTGTCTGGTGCTGGGCAGATAGTGTACAGTGGGCTCATCAGGGTTTTTTTCAGCTGCCTGCTGTGGCTGGAAACACGGCTGATTGGAAAAATGAGAATGAAGTGAAGTTGTGTCCCATGAAACTACAAAAATCAGCTTGAAGACCCTGGGGGTGGAGGAGGGGCATTCCTGCAGTGCTGGTTGGTAATTCTCTCTGGGTTCAACACTTTGAGCAACTCCTTTCACAGTATGTCTTTTGATCCGTTGTAATTTATTCATATAAACATATTGATTATGCAGCTTTAAAGGTTGTTTGGAGTCACTTTGTCCTTGTATTATTGTAAGTCCATTTCGCCAGAGAGTGCTTACTGGTAATCTAGAATGAAACACATGTTACACAGAAGTGCATTGCTATGGTTACCTGCAGTTTAATATGCCTTGCAGATTGGTTTACCCTGGACTGGTTAAACTCACACAAGAACAATGTTTGTGGTGTTCTGTTTTTCAAATTTAACGGCCACCTACAAGCCAGACAGAAATGAGTGTTTTGTCGGCCATGGTATAAGAGAGGAACACAGATACCACTGCTGTATGGAGATCATTTTGTTTCTTTATCAAACAGTCAAAACAAGTGGTTTGGGAGAGAAACTTTCCACACTTTTGCTTTCAAACTCTAAACCTTTGCTTTCAAACTCTAAACTTTTGCTTGCGAATCTAAAAGTTTTGCTTGCGAATCTAAAAGTTTTGCTTGCGAATCTAAAAGTTTTGCTTCCGAATCTAAAAGTTGTGCTTCTGGTTCAGCTTCATGCCGTGGGCGGGACCTACGCAGAAAGACGTTTCTATTGGCCAGTTGTGATGTGAGTGACAGCTTGGCAACATGCCGTCAGTTAACGAGAGA
>JAVQJL010003116.1:0-22560 GCA_036024295.1 Nannoperca obscura
ATTTCTTTAAAGTTAAGACTAGTTTAAAGTCATCTTCATTGAAAAGTACAGTGCTTTTCCTTCAAAAATAAGGACATTTCAATGTGACCCCAAACTTTTGAACGGTAGTGTATATTACAAGCACTGACAAATGATCACGCCACTTCCATCTGATACAATACCTGCTTTGTCCATCTCTTAACACCATCGTATCCTTTAGTCATGAGCTGCCTGTGGAAGAAGCTGTTGAGAAAATGGACCTAAGAATGGCGACAAAAGAATATAAAAATTACAAAACTAAAATAATGCATGCCCGTGAAAGTTTGTGTGATTTTATTCTAGTCAGATTAGCTGGGCAATGCTTGGGTACACATAATACAATTGGACCTAAGAGCTGCTTCTAAACTATTATTGTTCTTCAGTTCTTCAAGTACCATATAGATAGAATTCAAGATATGAGACAATTCTCCAATGCTGACACAGGCAAGTATTGTGATTAACTAAAGCAATAGTTTGACATTTGGGGAAAAGCGCTTCTTTTCACTGGTTGCCTGGCAACCTCACTTTAATGAAAAGTCTCAAGGAAGTCACAGCGTCCGTCCAAGAAATAGCTCCACATATAACCACACATTGTCAATTTATACCTTTGGACAGAGCCAGGATAGCCCTTTCCAGTCTTTATGCCAGGCAAGTGACCACTGCCTGTAGCTACATATTTAACATACAATACATGAGAGTGAAATTAATCTTCTCATCGAACTTTTGGTAAGAAAGCAAATATGCATATTTCCCAAAAGAGCATGATAATGTCAAACTATTCCTTTAATTACTGCCAATACTATAATAAGCCTGGTAGGTAAGAAACGATCTGGTGTTCCAATTACAAATAGAAAAGAAAAGACATGCAACTCTAGCATTTTAAGAGTTTGCCATCTACATAGCATTTAAGATTACCTTGTGGTGGGCAGATTCCATAATCAGCTCTCCATACATGTTCATGACCTTAAGTAGAAACACATAATATATACCAGTTATATTCAACATAAACATTCAGGCTTTTGTTCATCACATAAACCTTTCCACTCAATATTCTGCATGAAAAAATGAAACTGCTTGAAACGGTTTGTTAGATGATAACCTGGTCATTGAGCCAGTTCTGATCTGCCAGTGTGGACAAGTCCTCCAGTGTCAGTGTGTGTTTCTTGTAGACCACCCGGAAGGAGGGAGCAGGTTTTTGAACCATGGCAGTTCTGTATTTGGTCACTTCTGAAAAGATGACATTTTTCCTGCTCAGGAAGGAAAATACATAACAGTTAGTGCAGGAATACAATTATTACAGATACCTGTAAAAAAGTATAACTAAAGAAGTACTGCTGTTGAGTTAAGAAGCTTTAATCGTTCAAACAAAGAGAAACAGGATTCAAAGAGATTCAAGAGTCAGATTTACCTGTCACTGAAATCAGTGTTAAACCTCCTCTTCAGATGTCTCAACACGTCGGTCTTCTGTAATGGGATGAAACTTCCATATATTCTGTAGAAGTCATCAAGGAATTCTAGAGACACATGGAAACATTGGCATAACAAATAGTAACAAATGGAAAACACCACCACCAAAATAAAAGTGAATAAAGATCTACCGTGGATGTCCTTTGTCAGGCTGACATCAGTTTGAGAAGAAGCTTTCTTTTTACTGGCCATTCTCTCATCAGCGTCTCTGTCTGTAGGCTGGTCCTGACCTGGAGTGACAGTAGTGAATTGTCCTGATGGGCCTTCAACCTCAAGCCTTTGAGCTAGTACCCTTGTTCTTGGCTCTTTAAAATGCGTAGTTAACCCACATGCATCACTGTCCGTACTCAGTGGTTTGACAGTGGGAGAGAGTTTTAAAGGGTCGGTAGTTTCACTCAACTTTACCAAAGTTTGGGTTTTTTGAGGCGGCACCGTTGGTGTTAGCATGGTGATGTTGCCTGCACAAACGTTTGTGTCCGTAGCCAGATTCTGCAAGGAACTGGAAGCATTGAATGTTTCTGATAGACTTACAGATTCACACTGTTTCAGCATGCAATTCTGCCTTCTAAGCGAGTCCCCTGAACCTCCAGTATCACATCCATGAGGTAAACCAAGTGTTGATTTTCTGGCTTGTTCCAAGTTTGGTGTGTGGTACGTTGGGACTTTGCCTTTATTTTTCTGTGATTGTGTCTTTACACTGATGCAGGGGCTGATCCCACAAGCTCGCTTCTTTGCTCTCAACATCCCGAAATGGCACTTCTCTCTCCGCTTCCTCCACATCCAAAGCTGTAATTTACAATACAAGCGTCTCTTCGCTTGCCTGGAGAGATGCGAAACCCCTGTGATTGAAGACATGAATCCCTTTTTTCTCTTGAGATATTTTGCTTTGCTCTGGTGGCTCTGGGTTCGGTGCATCTGAGAAAGATTGATTAGAGTGAACGATGGAAGGTCACATGAAAGCATGGAGTTGTGGGTATCCCGTTCAGCTGCTGGAAAGGCAGGTATGAGTCAGATAGCTTATATTCAACAGTGCTGAATGGGGATTTTATTTTGTCTTCTGTATTTATGACAGGGAGATACACACTTTCCAGGCCATGGTCCACTTTCTGTTTCAGATTTAACTTCGCCTTGATACTTCAGGTCAGCTGCTACCAGCTGAGTCAGTTTAGACTTTCAGTTGAAAGATGAGTCCTAGTGTTGGGATGCTGATCTATTTTAGCTTACTCAGCCATTCTTGTATTTGCTTCCGCCCCTGGTGGCTTCATCAGTAGAGTGATGCAAAGGCTGAACATCTGCTGCAATACAGAATGGATGTGTTATTATATGCAGGGTCCTACACAGTTTCAAATCACTTTTAAAAGAAATTACACACAGTTTGCACGGTAAATAGATTTGTTTTTACTCAGTTGTCATTATTATGCTTGCTTATGGCTGGGAAACAAAGCAGTTAACAGCAGTGGTGAAATTTAAGTAAGTACAACTGCTATAGAGTAGTGGAGTTTTATTTGAGTATTTCCAATTTCCACTTCATAGTTGTACTCCACTACCTTTCAGTGAGAAATATTGTACTACACTACTCCACCACATTTATTTGACAAATGTAGCTAAACAACACATCTATGTTATAGAGTGGTTAAAAATCGGCTCCCTTTTATCACCTGCAACATAAAAATAATGTTTATATGTTAACACATCAAATAAGATAATTACATTTTTACATTTGCTACGTCATATTCATTTTTCTAAGAGAATGTGTACTTAAGTAAGGGTTAGAATGAATTATAGTTAATACTTTTACCTGAAACTGAGTATGTTTATGTGTTTGTATTGCTATTTTTATTAAACTGAAGGACCCGACTACTGTATCCACCAATGCAACTAGGGAGCGTTTACAGCCACGTACACGTGTGCACAGCTTTTGGATTCTACTGGACCATTTTCACAAATGGTCCAGTTGAATCCAATCCGACAACCCATACATATTCAAAAGTTGTCAAAGGTTTGCATAACAGTTATAGACCTTACTATGTGTGAGCTTGTGCAACACACGTCTCACACACGTACGTTCATAAATATTAATATTTGACTCAGACAACAGATGGCTCACAGTTTTGCCAGTCTGGCACGATATCTTCTTGGCACGTGTTTCCAATCAAAGACACTTGCTAAATTAGCTACCACGGCTAGGTTTACTGACAACAACTGTGGATAACAAATGGTGAGCTGCTAGCCACAACCACTCTGCCTTACCGTCACTGCCTCGTTTGTCTCATTGAAACTTCGGGGTGGGATGAACTCTTGTCTATTAAAGGTCTAGCACGAAATACCTCCTGGAGAATTAATGTATTTTTTATTTAAGACAAGATGTGTCGCTGTTAGACCTCCTCAACCTGCAGCGCATTTAGCATCATGTATACAATCCAGTGCACATTAAGAGTCGCATGTGGAATACGTCACTCTTGCGCCGACCAATCAGATTTTACGGAGACAAAGTTGTGGATATCGCACAAAACCAGCAAGAAGGTTCAACAATGGCAGCATTTAGCAATGTTCATGGCAAGCTATACAAAACAATGCTCCCCGTTTGGTTTCATTTTCTAGCAATTTCAACCCAGTGAAATTATTTCTTACTTTGTTGTTCAAGCTTGAAATGTCTGCAGAACCACACAGTACTAATAACCAGTATTTTAATCTCAATTGTAATTGAAATCAGTTCTATTCTAGATATTTGAAACCATTTAGTCTCAATTAGCGTGAAAAACAGAAAAGTAAACCCAAAGACAAAAGCAATTAAAGTGGGTATAACATGGAAGTCGTTTGCCAGTGTTTTATTTTTTTGCAGACATCAGTTAGAGAAAACACTGTCTTTTCACTAGTAATTCTTTCATCAGTATCTCTGTTTGCAGGCTGACGTGGACCTACACTAGTACATTGTGCAGATGGTCAAGAGCAAATATGTGGGCAGCAATCAGTGTCCCTGTCCCCCCCACTTTGGGCAAATATCCTCCTTTGTTTAAGTGTCATTGAGCAAGTCACTGAATAGCTGCTGGCAGTGGGCCCCTTCTATGTAGCTGGCTGCTCACGCTGACCTCAGTGGAGAGAGAGAGCTGCTTACACAATATCGGTGTTTGAACAGGAATCTCTTTGCAGATTTTGTATGATATTTCATTCAAGAAACATTTGTGAGAGCCAGATCTGGGCACACCAATCAAATGGAAATCACTGACAATAGAGTTGTTTTTAGATATCTCACATGAAAACCCAGTGACCCATCTTCAATTTAAACCAGAGATTGCTTATACCATGCTAGACTTTGTCAGCTTACATTTGTTTTGGCAGCAACCTTAAAAGAGTATGACCCACATGTGACGCAGGAGCCAGGGGGGATGATCATAGTGTTTAACTTGGCTCTGTTTTCCTGTTTGAAGTACAAGATATATACGCTGAATGAGATCTGACTCTCCTCCTTACCCTTATCCGCTCAACTGCTCTGATACCTTTTGCATGCACATCTCTCACAGAAATGAATCTCCTGGGTCTCAATGTGGTTCTGGTACTGCTGGTGGGGGTATGGGCTCAGATCAATGTGCTACGACCTCATTGTGACTCCCCTGAGGCAGAGGAGGCTGCTGTAGTGGCTCAGGATTACCTCAATGCCCAGCATACTCATGGTTACAAGTATGCCCTGAACAGGATCGAGGACATCAAGATTCTTACCAGGGTAAGTGGTGAGGTGTGTTCATACAGATAGTTACCCCCTTTTTAGTAAGAATTGTACATGTTTTATTTATGTATTTCTTTTCATTGTGTTATTTTGCGTCAGGTTTGCCCTAATTAAGACATAATCCATCTAAGTATATTCCTACAACAGTTGCTGTATGGTGCTGTTGCATGCAAACGTTTGCACAAACATGTCAGAAAAGATTAAAATATCAGTATTTCAACTGCTCTATTTTTCCGTGTCATTTGTGTCGCTACATAATTTCATAACATTTAATTTCAGGGGCTTCTGTCTATGTTTTGCTTATACAACACATCAGCAGAATTCTTTCAAATAACTGTCTGATGCAGTTTTGTTTTACCTCTCCTTAGCCTGATGGAGACAACACTTATGTCCTGGAAGTCGACCTGCTGGAAACAGACTGTCATGTTTTGGACCCCACACCTCTTGCCAACTGCACAGTCAGACCCAAAGTACTGACGGTGAGACTGAATGCAATTAGTAGCTCTCATACCTGAGCTACATTAATATACACAAAATGTAAAGATGATGAACATTTTAGGATATAAAATTATAAGAATAGAAATTGTCCAGATTGACTCTTGTGGTATTTGGATTGATTCTTTGTCTCGTATCAGGCAGTAGAAGGAGACTGTGATGTGGTGCTGAAAAGGGTTGGTGGAGCTCTGACTGTCACAGCATTCAAGTGTAAAACAGAAGGTAAAACTTTCAGATCACACTCTTAGCCATATAAACACAGACATCCACATACATTCTGAACATGCCACCCAAGTGTCACTCCACACACAAAAACCTGGATGTGCCTTTCTTTGATGACATAGAATCAACAGAGGACCTGTGCTTGGGCTGTCCAACCCTACTTCCTCTAAATGACACCGCAGCATTGGATTTTGTCCATGCCTCTCTGGCAACCTTCAACAACATGACTGTGAATATAACATACACTATTCTGGAGGTTGGAAGGATGTCATCACAGGTAGGCACAAGCATAATCTGGTCAGTTCAGTTTTTTTTACATTTGAATTTGTGTCTTATTAGTATATCAACACTTCTCAATACCTTGTTTCAGCTTGTGTCTGGTGGGCAAATCTATTCCGCAGAATATATTGTTGTTGAGGCTAATTGCACTGATGATGCCTGCGTGCCCCTAAATGATGTCATGGCTGTAAGTACAAACTAAAGTACAAGAAGGGTTGTTTTCTAAATGGCTATTGGAATAATTTATTATATACAGTTTTTAAGTGCTGCGAGATGAAGAAGATAGGGAAATTATACATTTGGTCACACAGTTTAAAATGAATATAACTGAGGAAATAAATGGTGTTTTAATTTTAGGTTCGTGGTGTTTGTTCTGCCAGAGGTTTGAACACTGATCACAACGTGGACTGCAAGATGTTTTCCACTCTGGTAAAATTCTGTATTTAACTTCTCCAATTTTTTTTGATGAAAAAATTATGTATTACACTTTACTATATATATACATATATGCTTTTTCCTGTCTCTGTTGATGCATACACTTTTTCAGATGCCTGTTGTAGATGCCAACAGCACTGCAGCTCCTGCCCTACCACCATTAGTCCACGTACATGCAGGCAGCCTGTCACCCAAGCATGGTCTGAGACACCACAAACTGACTACTCTCCATGACCCTCAACTAAGCGGCCTTCTGTCTGCAGAATCAGCAGAGTCAAATGAAGTTTTACCTGTTGTACCTGTAGTCCCTGCAGTGGTTGATAAAGCTGCAGCTGCCGCACCAGCTGCTGATCCTGCTCTAGATGCTGATCCTGCACCAGCTGCTGATCCTGCTCTAGCTGCTGACACTGCATCTGCCTCAGCCAGTGCTGAGGTCCTGGTTGTTGTGAAGAGAGATGTACCTGCTGCACCCGCAGTGGTTGACATCCCTGCGACTCAAACAGACCCCATTTTGCTTGTGCCAGTGTGCCCAGGAAGGGTCAGATTCTTCTAAGTGAAGGTCCCACAGACTCTATACTTTCCTTCAATTTGGTACCAGAGTAATTAATGTCTTTAATTCATAGATGTAACACCAATACACTTCCTACAAACAATAATTATTTTAATTTGTCAAACCACCTAAGTTCATTAAGCATTGCAAGACTTGAAATTTCTGTAAAACAGATAAGCTGCATTTGATGCTGAATAAATTTCAAGTCAAAGCTTTGTGTCCTTAATTTTGGTCATCATACATCCTTCATAATGTATTGAAACTATTTACTAAAACACCTCTACTTCAGTACATTTAATAGTAGTGAAGGATAAATAATTACCATGGTCTTTTACACGTTTGATAAGGACACAGACAACCTCTGGTACCAAAATGCATTTAATGCAACATCTTTAACAGTAATTGCAAAACCACATGCCGTTTGCCAATTGTGTTGACTGATGCCAATGATAATCCTGTAAACCCATTGACATTTCCACTAATAAAAAGGTACTCAAATTTTGTCCTGTACAAGACACATTGACAAACATTTTGACAAATGACCAGACAGATTTTAATATTTAACGATCTGGCAATTCACAGGTATGACTTGAAGAAAACCTTAATATTCCAGTAGCCACTGTTCTCAAATGCAAGTAAAAGATTTTAACATTTGAATATTAAAAGGAAGGCCTTTTAAAGTGAACAAAAATTAGTACTAGAATTACCATAAGAACATGCATTCATTCAACATTTCAGGACTAAATCATGAATAAATCACAAAAACATTAGGGTTGTACTTCCTGAGGCCACAATTTATGAATGGGTAAATTCTAGTAAATGTCTTTACATAAATGGTGGGTCAATGTTCAGGAAGTACCAGTTCATGGAAGGCAAAATAAGCAACAAAAAGTTCAACAAGGGCAATGCACCTTTTAATTCTAAAAACAGCAGATGTAATGCAAACAAGTATCAAGTGTAAACTGTCGACTTTGAAACTAGTCACAAAAAAAAAAAAAAAAAAAAGTTGTCCTTGACTGCCCATGTCACAAGAGATAGGACAACTTTGCACATACATCCACTTTCCAAACTTTTGTTCAGCTACACACTGACAAATTCCTAAGCTTCTTTAAAGA
The DNA here is from genome assembly GCA_036024295.1 of Nannoperca obscura. NCBI lineage: Eukaryota > Metazoa > Chordata > Actinopteri > Centrarchiformes > Percichthyidae > Nannoperca > Nannoperca obscura. The sequence goes on from JAVQJL010003116.1 coordinate 8,306, forward strand.
TAAAATACACACAAGCTCAAATAGTCATGTCTATTGTTTATTCACATTAAATCTCATTTCTGCTTCCGATTTCCACCTCCTCTCTGAAGAGGCTGGTTCAGTCCTGCAAGAGACATTAGTCAAAGACTGGGTTATGAAGTTTATAAAAAATATAATTTAAAAAAACCCACCATTTGCTTGGTTGTCAGCTTTTGGTTTTTGCAGAGTGCCATTGTTGAAATGCATTTCCTGAAACAAAAGTTGGAATCCTTTGGCTGGAGCCTAGAGGGGTCATGGGCTTCCAGAAGTCTTGGAAAGACTCAGGTAATTTAGGTTTTAAATGTGCCGCACTGAGAGAGGGGTCCTGGGGCATAGGCACAAAACGAGGGCCATCTGGAGCATCTGGGGGCTTTAAATTCTGAGGATGTTGATGCCTTGCAAGATTTTGTGCCAGGACATTTGCATCATGAACCACATCTCTGAAAGGAAGTGGAGATTCATTGAAGCCAACGGGCTTCTTACCTGGTGGGCCCTGCTGTAGCAGCACATAATGCTTTGGTTCAGCATAGGAGTGCAAAGTCCGTTCATATTTAGTGAATTTCTTTGAGTCACTGACAAATGGCTGTGGTTGGGACAAGTTATCATAAGTAGGTGTGAGAACATCTTGAAGCATGTAGTAAGGGACCAGAAGATCATCAAGTCCACTTTGGCTTTGTGGATGTGGAGACTCCGGTTTAGAGGGCACATTGTAGGGAGTTGGTGAATTCTGCAGCTCATTTTGTGGTCGATATGGCCTGTTGGGATATAGTGAATTAGGTACCAAATAAGGGTAAATTTGTTTTTCAGGATGTGTAGGCTTGCTGGGATTGGTTCTGGTTAGTGCAGCAGAGGTGCCATCTGGTGGCTGGAGATGAGGCTGTTTTTCATTTCCAGAAGGAAGGGACTGAGGTGAAATGGGTGCAGGAGTGGCAGCTTGCATCAGCTTTGCTTCAGTTGGCTTTTGAGGAAGGGGATAAGAACTCAAGCCATTGCCAAACCCATAGTATGCCACTGTAGGGAGGAATGGCAGTCCTGAATAGACTGGAGGTGTATTTTCACTGCCAAGTCCAGCAGGAACAATATGGAGATGTTGATGAAAAGCAACTGATGGACAGCAATTTGAAAAACCAGAAAGGCAAAATGTAGGGCAGTACACAGGTGGCACATATGGAGAGCCTAGCGGAGGGTCTTGTGGGACTATACCACCATTATTAGGTTGCAATTCCAGGGGGGTTTGATCACCTGGAGTGTTGACCTGTTTTGGCACTGAGGTAGTAGGGGTTAACATTACAGGCCATGGTTGCTGTGGGATGTAGTATGGGTTAAAAGAGTGATGCAATTGGCCCTCTGGAGGTTTGACAGCTGGAAGCTTTGGAACAGCAGTTGGCTTTTCAGGCTCTGGTTGAGAGTAGAAGGGGTAGGGGTAAAATGGCTGGTGTACTTTGCCCTGAGGGGCTTCAGGCTGTGGTGGCTCATATCTCTCTGGAGCTGGAGGTTTGCTAGGCGAGACATTTTCAGGGGCTTTGGGTTTCAATGTCTCGGGATGTGATGGGTTGAGAGGTTGTTGTACATGGCCCTTTGGGGGTGGTGTAGGGGTTTGCTGCTTGGTTGGCAGAGGCATCTGATAAGGAGTATTAGGTGAAAACGGGGCATAAAATGGGTATGGATAGAATTCCTGGTATACATGTCCCCGCGGATCCTCAGAAACTGGGGTCTTTGGTGCTACAGGTTTCTGGGGAGGCCCAGATAGGGGATTTGGAAGGAAATGTTCTTCTAGTTTACCTGGTGGCTCCGTGGGGGGGATATCAGGTTCAAGTGGTTGAGGATAAAATGGAAATGGGAAGAAAGGTCGCCATCTTTGGGATTTAGTATTTTTAACAAGTGGAGGAGGAGTAGAAAGCATCAGTTCAGGCCTGTGTGTAGGAAGGATACCATCAGGGTTAGGTTGATTAACATAGAATATGTTAGGGTAAGAAAGTTGTGTCACTCGGTCACTAGGCTGTACAGTAGGTTTTTTCTGTACAGGCACTTCAGGTTGGGCTGGCCTAGGGTAAAATGCTAAAGGGGGGAATGGCTGGGGCACTTCAGTCTGCTTTGCAGGACTGACCGGTTGGGATTGTACCATTTTGCTTAGAGTTTCAGTGTGCCGTTTTGAACCCTGTTCTGGCCTTTTTGTGGGTTCAGGTTGAGCTGGGTACAGTGATGGACAGGAGATTTTAATTTCTCCGTCTCCAGCCAGTTCAAAAGTGTACAGTCCATCCTGGAACACAAAATGCTAATGTTACAACTTTAAAAGAGTGACATTTTATAATCCTACAAATGTGTACCATACCTTTCTCTCCAGGCAGGGTGCATAACTAACAGCTATGACCACACCTTCAGGATGTACAACTACACTGAACCCACATCTAGGTGAGGCCTTCATCAGTGGCTCCCAGTCACCAGTCACTGTAAAATACATTAGTCAATCACTTTCAAGAAAAGATAAAGTAGACATTTAATCATAAGGCAGAACTTCTGAGGGTCCCACTCTAGTCTTCCTTTCCCCTCACAAAAGGAACTGCACGCCAACAAGCCATTTAGAATACATCACATCAATCCATAACTAAATAGACATCAATGCCCACAGCCAATACATAATATAGAATGCTTCACCAAACATCTATCCTCCAGTGTTTCCCCTTCAACTCCTGTAAAGTGGGTACCATTATTAGAGGCATCAGACCAGTCTATCACTTCACACTAACAGCTTATGGTTAATTTGTAACCAGTAATGAAATTTTAGACCCAACATTTAAGGTTCAGAAAATTACAATGAGAAATTATGGGCAAATAATGTTAAATTTAAGCTTCCAATCTTAAGTGTTGAGACAGCAACCTAAGAATCTTACTCAATAAGTTTTCCAAAAAAACTTGTCACCAAAAAATGTCACCAACACAGCAAATATTTTGCTGCATCACTGCCTGGGGAGTGATGTGTGCTCAAGAATTTGAAAGAGATTTCACCGCCACACATTCTGACATGGAATAGCAGGAAAAGCACAGGTGTCAGTACCAAGAATTAAAAAGCGTTTATCACAATGCCTACATGGCAGTGCATCAGACATGTTATACCTTTAAGTCAGTGAATAAAATATTGAAAAGGAAAATGGCAAACACATACAGTTCACTTCAATTTTAGCAACAGGGAGAGTCCATTCCATTTTCACAACCATGCCCTCAGGGTGGCAGGTGACCATTGGAGGGTTAGGTGAAGACTGCCTCAAAGGGCATGACATCCTCACTGGTATTCCGCTCCACTGCAATGGGAGAACGTAGCTATCCTCCTAAAACCAGCAAGAAAATTTTAAGTGTGCAAGTGTACATTGTTCCAAGTGTACAGTGCTTTCAGGACAAATAACCCTACCACAAGAGTGACAAAGCAACCATCATAAGGTGCAATGAAGACCAAATCTCTCCGTGTTGATCTGATGGTATAACCACAGCTTGGTGGCAACTTTGACAGAGGAAGAGGAGACAGGTGACTGCCTTTGGGATTAAATTCAGAAGAGAAAAAATTACGTAACTGCTCTGGATATACATGTATTGCATATAAATGACATTTGTAAATTCATGACTCCACGGGAGATTGAAAACTTACCCCTGTCCACAAAGAACAAAGACCCAGGGATTGAAGCAACATTTTGGACTTGAAGTTTCATGGAGTCCCCTGTACATTCAACCTTTGGTTCCATTTTAAGGAGTCGTTCCACTGCAGCATTTTCTGGCTTCAGCTTTGAAGAGTCATCCCATCTTTTAGGTAGCATGGGCTCCCCCCAACCTTTTAAAAATAAGGCTTTAAAAGTTATTTAATGGTAAACCACTGTTATTGAAGCTCTAAGAATGGTGCACAGAATCAGTTACAAGACGCCTAAAGGTCAAATGGTGTACATTACATACATCTGACTTTACATACCCATGTCTGCTTGATAATCAGAAGCAACATCCAGTAAGTTCTTTGTGCGCTTGCGTCCATTGAATTTGGCACCTTGCTGAGAATTTTGCCCAATAACAAGTTTTCCATGGTGCAGATCACTTGCTTTAGCTTTACCTTGGGCAAGTCTCAAGTTTCCTCTTAATTTACCCAATGCCTTAAGCTTTGTCAGTATTGTGCAATGGCAAAATGAACTAGCAACTAAAAAGAGTCCAAAACATAATAACATTGTTTTGCCCCCACTCTCTCGACACACCATAATAACAAAGAAAAAGCACTAGATACAAGCAGAATGTCTCAGCAATGTGCCACAAATACTGAACTCTGTTCTACTGCAGGCAGTTTTAAAGACTGAGTGTGTGAGGGCTAGTCCTAATTAGACTAATTAAACCACCTGACCACATCAGGTGGTCATTTGTCCGATTAAGGGTGTGGCCAATATGTGGCCCGGAACACTAGCGTACTTAAGTTGACATGTAGCGTTCGGCAGTGGAACTCAAATCATGTCAGTGCATATTTATTTATGTAAAATAATTTGAAATAAGAAAATAACTGCTATTTGTCATAGCAAACAACGTAGGGATTTTCTGTATTATGGTGTCTATGGCTGTCTTTTCAGGCCTAACCAACTGCTAAACTGTGGACATATTTATACAATATATGGGATTAAAGCCTTACCAAGCAGCAACCCACTGTTGGGCCAGTTATCACAAACTCATGCTGTTCAGCCAAACATTGTTCAAACCTACATAACTTTAAGTCTTCAAAAATACCAAATATGAATCTGACTTTGGATATGCTCTAGATGTTATGTGCACCATTTTAGACACATTTTCCCAATTGTGCAATCTTAAGAAATATACATTCTTGCGTTTGAATGTTTCACTGTGTAAACATTATGTAGCTTCAGAGAGTTGGAACAGGCAGATACAGAATAAAAATGATAGTATGAGAAGTATAACCTTAAAGCTACATAGGGGAAATAAAAGGGAGAAACTGGAATACTTGTATGGGGTTTACTCTACTGGGGTAAAAATAGTCCATTAATGAAAGCCAATAGTTTAATAATTTGGTCTAATCAACATGTCTTCTTTCCATTGCTCTGATCAAGGTTAGAATATCAATTTTATTAGATAGTAAAATGTTTTCATGTTTTATCTCATTCATCCTGAACCCAAGAGTTTAAGAGAACTGTTGACAAATTGTGCAGTATACCTTTAAAAAAGTGCTTATGTTCATCACAAATTATTGCTTGAATTGTCTGCTGGAGTAGGTAGTCTCTTCAAAGTAATTTATTTTTTCCATCAGTGACAGTCTGCAGTCTATTGAACGTTTGCTTGATTTTCCTCCAGCTTTCTGTAAATAAACAATTTGGTAGACTAGTTATTTGCAGGATTGAATTACAGTTAGAACCACTGCAAGACAATTTCACAACATCCTTACACTTAGTGGAGAGCAGTGGAATCTATGTCAAGAATTGATTCTCTGAAGTGCTTTTGTGTTTGAGGGTATATTGCAACATCCAGTTATACATTTTCCCAAAAGATGGCTTTGCTAATGTCGTATATCATTAATACAATAAGTTTGAACTTAATGCCGGAAATATAACTACATAATTTAAAACTCTTGAATCAGTCCAGACACAAATGTGTACTCAACAGATGCGACACATTGGCTCTCTCTCTGGTTGGAATAACTTTTATTTGATCTGTCTGTAAACAAGATGTCTCATCAATTCATGGCATTTGAAATAGCAGATTTTGTGGCAGAAGGAATTTCCAACTCAAAAAAAAAGAAAAAAAAAAAGAAAAATATTGCAAACTTATTTTGTTGTTGTTCAATTCTGTACATATTCCACAAAGTCTGGAGATTACTGATGCCAAAATATTCCTTCGGAAAGTGCCATTAAAAGTTACTTCTTGCTGGGGCAGCAGTTAAAAATCCAACTCTAGTAGCAACAGATCAGATCGATTTTATGGCACAGAATACAGTTATTCTCAGAAAACTTTCACAAGACAACTTACAAATGTTCTTATTCCAACCAACACCATTTTCAATGTTTAGTGTACACAGCATTTTTTCTCTTTTAAATATACTTCTAAGTACCATACTATGACAATTTGTGAATACACCTTTGATGACTAAAGCACAAGGCAAATAATTCCAAGGTGTTGGAGCACAACAGCCTGGTTTTACAGTCAAAATGCATTCATACTGTAGTAAAATGACATTGCCTTTTCATTGGTTAATGAACATGAAGTTAGCAACAAATCAATTAGTAATGAAAAGTTTAAGTATTGTTGAAGTCTAAGGAAGCAGTTAAATGTTTTACAGACATTTGAAGTTGTCTTAATGTTTTAAAGTCAACAGGTGATGCCAACAATCATCCATCAGAATAAGCTGAAGTAATTCTGATAATCCTTTTATACTGACACTGGTCCAAAGGGGAGGGGAAGAAAATAACGTGTGTAGTGATTTACACAAAGATTTACAAATAGCAGAAGCCGGCTGACAAATGACTGAGCTGTCACAGAGGTGGAATGTCCACTGAGAGTCCAGGATGTGGTGAAGTAGCATGACAATATCTCAACACCTCAGCAATGCTGACCTTATACTACACTCAAACAACAGCCCAACACCACATCATTAACTTTTAAGACCACATTCAGGTACAACAGCAAAAGCATGTGATGGAGGGTAAAATAAGTTGTGCTTGAGGGTGGCAAATTAGTAAACACATACAAGACTTTGTCAGAGGAAATTTGTCATTTCTTTAATGGAGGCTTAAACACTTGAGGATGGGGGCAGATGAGAAGATGGTTTTGGCTGGAATATTACGTTGGGACAGAGAGGGGTTGGGGCTGGGCTCTGTAGGCTAAAGGGGGTATGCATGCAACTTTTAAATGCCCACATGCTGATGAAAACAAAAATAACTGGCACCTTTTAATAATGCTCACAAAGCATAACTATGCAAACTGTCACCACCATTACATGTGTACTTCCCCTTGGAATATTAGCCAGTTGCTAAATGAATGTTATACAAGGCGAGTCCAAATTTGTGTTACACTTTTATTACAGTTTGCAATACTTTTTTGCTCTTTTGGTTACTAAACATTTTAATGAACATGCCATTACTGTAGTGCCAAAAATCATGAAGTACAATGTTAAAGTGGAGAAGGTTTTTATATATATATAAAATAAAATAAAAAGTAGTGTAGGGTAAGTTAAGCAAACAAAAGGCTGTGTATAAAAGTAGACTGGGTAGGAAGTAACATTGGATGCCATCTAATCCTGGAAGTAGTGTCAATACAATGCAGTGACTGGGAGTGAGCTGCTAAGTTGATGGATGGGTGGAGAGGTTGCTTAATATCCAGACCTCCTCAGGTACTCAGCCATTGCATGTGCTTTCTTGTTAAGATTTCCACCATGGATCGCCTCCTTTCCCATGACTAAAACCAATACTGGAGCACACAAGGAAAAAAAGAGAAATGAACAAAATTGAAGAGTCTACCCCCTACAGGATGAAGGGAGGAACAAAGGTGACACAGTATCTTACCACTCTTCACTGCTATTAAAAGTTTCCAAGACATTTGACTGCTTGCAGGAGAACTCTTAACAGCAACATTTCTTTTCTCTTCTTTTTGTCCCTCAATTTGATCTAAGTGAGCTTGAAAACATTAAAACCCTGAATCCCTCAAGTATTTTGCCATTGAGTAAGCCTTCTTATTCAATCCGCCTCCATGGACCCCTTCTTTGCCCATTACAAGAACCAAAACTGAAAGAGAAGAGATAGAAAAGGGAGACCATTAAGAAAAGTAAAAATAATTGTCAAGAAAAAGGCATTCCAAGTAAGAAGTCTCGTAGTAAGAAGTGTGTAATCCAGGGTTATTCATACAGGGCTAACTGGCTGCAGGTTCTCTTTTCTATTATAGACTACAATAGGTGATTTTACTTAATGTAGTGTCCATACATTATATTATTATTCATGCATGCATAACACATGGTTGACTATCACCACTGTACCCAATACTGTAATTATAAGCTGCAGGAAGATCAGTGCACTTGATTGGTCAGCAAAGCTTCTGCTGATAACAAACCAGATGTTGATGTTGCAAAGAAAACATTTGTTGCTAGAGGAGCCAGCAGTCATGGAGGGTCAGGCTCATTACTTTAAAGACGCATGCCAGGGACTACTTAAGATTCAGTCTCATCGTCCATACAGTTATGTGAAAAGATGTAATGTTAACACCTTATCTGTGCTCTTTTGACTACCCTTCATTAAGTACAACATGCAAAGATGGAGGATGACAGGAGGAAATCTCTCCAGAGAAAAAAGGAGCAGCGTTAGGAAAATGAAAAAAGGGAAACAGTTTAGTTTTGATTGCAATCCGTGTTTCCCACATGGCATTTGGCAGCATACTCCGAATATTAAATCCACTACTAAGTGAGAAGTGATTCAAAAATCTGCCAGAGCTTTGTTAGCTATGAACAACTGTATAGACTTAAATAAGTGTGAATACAACGCTGTTCTGTAGCCAGTTATTAAAAGTCTGACTTGTCAGAAAATTCTCAACCTGTGAAGAACACTGGAGCAATATCCAACACTAAGGACCCACAAAGGCAAACAGAGTGAAGAAGGCAAACTCCGGTTTACTATGAAAATCACACAAGTAAATAGGTATACACATGTTTTAACTTCACGAATCTGCATTTATAGGCTTTGCCTGATAGTCATAAGTTGCTGTGGCTCTTAAATAAGGCTGCAACTAATAATCACCATTATCGATTAATTAGCCAATTGTTTTCTTAATTACAACAATCCAAACATCCTAATCATGTATGACTAACAAAAGCATCAAATTGTTACATTTAAGAAGCTGGAACCAGCTAATTTTTGGCTAGAAGAGATAACTTTATGTTGCAAATGTATTAAAACACTTCCATAGGTCAGGTGTGGTAGATTTCATACCAATATGAAGTTTTCACAACAATAACGAAAGTGCTGTATATTAACACATGAAGGCAGCATTTTAATAGCTGCAAGGAAATTAACCGTTTTAAAACTACACTTTTACCTTTTCCAGCTCTTCCCACAGAGACATTGTATGTCGGTTCTCCTCCTTGGCTCTTTGTCCTGATGTCCATTGTCCAGTCCCCATCATCATGGAGGCTGTCTCTGAGGACTGAACACTTCTTTGAACCCAGAGTGAGACCACTGGTGTAAAAGGTCTCTCTGTCCTTACCGATAAGGATGTCAATTTCTTGAGACTGAAAACACACACAAAACCACAGGATTGGGGCTAAAACAGTCAGATCCTCAGACAGATGGAACCAATATTGCTAACAGTATAAAAAGCTAAATAATAAATTCACTTCATAAACACAAGAAAAGAACAAAAAAAGGCAAAGGACACTGCCTCTTTAAGGTGTTCAAGTTTAAATGTCTTTATTATAGTGGCTACACTATTATAGCAGCAACATACTGCCATGCTATGCAGCTATGATTAAAAAAAAAAAAGGCCATTTAAAACTTTTATTCCTTAATGAAGCCGTGCACCTCGACTTTTTCAGAATTTAATTTGCCTTCTTGTGGACATTGCCTATCCATGCATCAGGCGCACCTTGTGTAACACTGCCATCAGAAAGAAGGTGTGCTTCCACATTTGTTTTGTAAAAATCTATTTTAATTGTCAAATATTGGAGATATGTCAATTAATCTTTTAGTCAATAGAACATTTTCCTGAAATAATTTCATTAATCAAATAATAATTTCAGTCATTAATTAAGCACCATGTGTTGCTTGTCTTTGTCATATGACAGTAAACTGAATGTTTTTTGCACTGTTGGCCAGACAAAACAAGCTATTTTAATACACAACCTTGGGCTTGAAGTTATACAAAGCAGATTTCACCATTTTGTTATTCTATAGAACGATTGGTTAATTGAGAAAATAAAGGGCAAGTAATTTTAGTTGCAGACCTATTCCAAACATTAGAAAAGCCGTTTTGCTGGCACCAGTACTAGATATATAACATTAAGAATTCTTGTCCTATATTAAGAGAAAGGATGTTTGTGAATAGAAGCTGGAAACCTTCACCACAGTTTCTGGAACTGAACATATCCTTTCCTGCAGTGAGTAGCAGCAGTAAAGTGACGTCTATGCACCGGACTAGCTTTCATGCGATCCTTTTCAATGAATTAAAAAAATATATATATTTAAAAAACGCGTTGTCATTCACCTTAAAAAAATAAACGTGCAGGTAGATTGCTCGCGTTAATTATAAGGAAGCTTCATTGTAGGCTGACGAAACATCCGCCAGCTAGCCTTTTTAACCACAGGTAGCCGGTAAACTGCTTAACGTTAGCTAATCAAAGCGGGCGCGCACACAAAAGCATGCACGTTTTCTTAAGTCAGACACCGTCTAGTCGCTGGCTTTAAAATAAGCGTTAGGTTAATTTAGCAGTCTCTTGAAATGATGAATAGTGCTTGATCACGGCAACTAATTTGCTTCATGTCTTTGTGGTTCGTGCGAGCCACAATGAGTCTTATCTGATTCACACGAGGTCTAATCCCGTTACGTTTCCTTAGCACGGAACAGCCGAGGCCACCGATACACCAGCTAGCCCACTGAGCTAGCACGGCACCGTTAGCTTGCTAGTCATTTAGACTCTGCAAGGTAACGGTTTTAGCGCTATTCAGTCTGGTGAGCGTCTGCGTGGGCGATTCATAACAACACTGTCAATCGAAACCATACTCCCGCTCCAATTACCTAATTTAGACTTCTTACCGTGATATTGTTGAAAGTACCACCGGCATGTGCTGCCCAAACATATTTGGCGTCCGTATACCCAACAATGGCGCTATCCTGACAGCTGCCATCGGCCATCAGGTTTTCCACGTAGCTTTGCCAAGACATATTCAAGAAATTGACGCTATATAAAAACCCCTACAGCTTTGGAAATGAGGTTGCCAAAATGGAGACAGCCAAATCGAAAGAAAACCTAGAGACGAATTTAGAGTCTCCAATCTAACCCACACTTCGACGTTAACCAACGTCAAGGCTGGGGCAGCAAAGAAAGCCAGGGCAGTGAGGCAGCGGCTGGGTGTAGTCCGTATCAGATCACTCCGCACAATGAGCTCCCGGTGCTTTTATGGCAGCAGGCGGCGGAATAAAGAGGGACTTATCAGCTCAGCCAAGAGTCAACTGTCTGAGGGAATGCCGGGGTACACATAAAGGCGGGTGGGGATTTACTGATTTAATCATTTAGTTGTTCATTCTTTCATTCATTGAATGTATTTTCATGTTTTAGGAATCATGATAAAGACCGTCATATCAGACAGTTCGGGTTGTGTAGCTAAGGATAGCCCCTGAGGTGCATGTGGCTGATGTATCCTCAGTGACTAATAAGGCCAATTTCTCCAGCTAAATTTGAATTACTAAAGTATTTGAGATACCCAAATGCCAATCAAAATGGTATCTGCATTTTTCAGTTTGGGGGTCCTGGAGACAAGCTCAAACAATATACTTAGCTTTGTCTTATTAGCTTCATAATTGATACCTAATTGTATGAGAACTGCTTCGACTGATGACATGGTTCAGAAGTCTGCTACAGAAAATTACACATTAGTTCTGATTGTGACAAACTTTAACGTCACCATGTAGCATATCTGTATGTGAATTACAAACATAATGAAGATATATATGTTCATGCATAGCCATGTAACATACAAGACATGAAATTTCTTCTTTTTTGGTGTAATAACAATGCTTTATGCTCATTTATCCTCATCCATCCCTCTTTGTGCAAAAGGGCTATCACTTAAAACCATTTTTAGATATTGGGGTTTCAGGTCAGACGAAAAATAAAATATTTAAAGTAAATATATTTACACAAACTGCATTTAGCTCTGTTGGACTCCAAACCATGAGGAGGTAAAGTCAATATCAACAAAACAGAAAGGTCAAATAAACTAAAGGTTTGTCATTCAATATTTTAATTGATATTGTTCTACGGTGGAGACCTGGAAACATTTAGTGCCCTGCTCAAGAGCAATCTCTGAGTCCATCTTCCTCTTTTCAGCACTGGGGATGAAACCAGCCACCTTGGCCACTTACTTATTTGCATGACTCCAGCCACATGCAAGAGTGTAGGACCCCTATTACTTAAAAAGAAAAATGATTGAATTATGTCTTCTTTTCAGGTCAGAATCATTTATCATTTGACTGTTATCCTTGACCAAATAGATTCTGCCATTAGTGTCGATCTGACATTGTGCTTAGGGTCAAAACAAAACATTGATGGGTGATTAAGATTGTAGAGTTGCTTTACCTTTTACCATATAATTTGCTTCCCACCAACACAAAGTTTAAATTGATTTGAACCAATAGGCTATTTATTGTGTGAAAATGCTCAATAATATCAGGAGCAGCCCTAATAGCTGGGTTTGTGATAAGTGTGTGTTAAAATAATTCAACTGAGAAACAAACAATCCTTTTATGAACAAAATAAGCACCCATCACTTGAGAAAACAATTATTTTAATATCTGGTACATTGTTTAAGTTTTCAATCATCCCCAGTGTGTAACACCTCTGCAATTTCAACAAAAACCTCAATGCAAATAACTGCATTATAGAGTTTTGAAGCACAGCCAAGAATGAAGGCGACGCAGTGTCATTTGAAGAATTTGATTTGTGACATTCAGGTCAAGTCATAGTCAGCCTATAACATGTGATGCAATTATATGACATGAGTTGATGTATCCATGTGTAAAATGCATGGTGTCATTTCTAATAAGCATACAGTAACCAACCGAGTTGGTGGATCAAAGACTTTGTGCATTTCTCTTTCTTCATGTCTATTTTGGAGAATAATTATAGACTAGTACATTGTTTAAATTTGCATTTGTTATTAGTGTGTTGGCAAATAATAATTGAAACAATAAAATAATAGCATAAAGGGACAAAAGCCAGATTCGACGGTGGAGAGTTCAAGGTTCATCCAAAAATAACCAAAAAAAGGAATAGAAGCGCTATACCCTTTCAAAGTGAAAGATTCACTCCTTGGCCACCAGGGGCAGTATTCTCCATGTTATGTGAAGCCTCGTGACTGGTCCACAGTGTATTTCTCTGGTGCAGAGCTAGTCTTAAAAAAAAGAAGGTATTTAAGCCTTTGATGATTTTCAGAGATATTTTGTAAATTCCTCATTAAAATAACAGCACAACACTGAAACTGCCATGGTGGTTATTTTCATTTCTTTTGACTTTGTTAGCCCATACATAATTCACTTTTTCACCTCACCAAATGCTGCAGATGTAATGCAGTGCTACAACTTACAGCTTACTTGTGCATGATACATATTATTCCTTTCCACCACAGCTTGGTCAGTCAACCCTCTAGTCAATTCCCCTTAGTCTGCTTTCTATGCCCTGCTTAAAAACATTTTTAGTGGTAAAGAATGCAAAGTAGTGTGGTGATCACAGAAGTTGTCATAAGCTGGCTGTTATAATACCCCAAAACCAACAAACTAAGGCCCAGTGTAAAAGAGCAACTCTGCAAATAATTTAGGAAAAATAAAGGTTAGTAGCTTTGTATCAACAATATTGAATCTCTGAAAAACTAGAGAACTATAAACCCACTTTTGTTGTAGAAAAAAATTTGAATGATGGATATTAAATTACTTTGGCGTTTTTTACACACCACTGTTGCAAAATGTTGCAAAAGTAACTTTGAACTAGTTTGATTTGGTGGGTGTACCTTATAACCGACCCTCCTTTACATGCTTTTAGACAAGTTGTAGGTGTATTGAACAGTGCCGATGGCTTAAAATGTTCAGAATGTAGACTCTCACATGCAGGCTCAAAGACCCCCTAAAGGTAAGAAAGGCCACAGCCTTTGGTTGTTGCTGATAATATGTTTGTTGTTGATTGGTGTAACTTCAGGAGGGAGTGCACGCAAGAAATGTTGTGCCCTCACAAAACAAGAACTATAGGATCCTGTGACAGTTTTTATGAGGCTATTGTACAACCACTATGTGAAATGGTCCTGTAGGAGTACTCTGATAACATCAGTTAGCATACAGTAACACTGCCGCAAATACCTAGAGAGCGATGGAGAGTGAGGGAGAGAGAGAGTTGATGCCTTCACGTTGGGTCTTTGTGTGTGTGGAAGTTGGTCTCGACCGGCTCCATGTGATTGAGTGCCCTGAGATAACTTTGTTATGATATGGCGCTATATAAATAAAATTGAATTGAATTGAATTGA
>JAVQJL010003123.1:0-17440 GCA_036024295.1 Nannoperca obscura
TTTTCACTAAGCAGGCCTAATTCACTGAAAGGAATGCACAGAGTCCAACTCTATATTTCAGCTGAAAGGACAGAGATCATGCACTATGAGCATAAGAAGCATCTGACCCCGAAGGGCCGATGTAGTCACATACTTATAACTTCATAAACAGGTAGCAGCAGAAGAAAAGATATCAAGTCAACTCTACCCCACTTTCGTCCACCTGTCTCAGTGTTCTCACCCTGGGATAAGAACACAGGTCAGACTTCTTAGATTCAAAAGCAAGTTGTCTCCAGTTTCTAATCTAATAAAGTCTTTTACGACAGATGACACTGACAGAAATTATCTAAGTGCAGAGAGTACACGTGATCAGACATTCACGTACAGTTATTAAAGCAAAGTATATTAAATCATAAGAAATATAATAGAGAGAAATTTTGCCACCACAGCGTCAATGTTTCCCACTCTTGCTCTGCCTCCTCTGCCCTGGGAGGGAGAATACCAGAGCATGTTACCACCCTTGGACTGGAATATCACCTCAGGGGCCTCTTCATCTGATGACTGGTCAGTCTCATAAAGGTCCAGATCAAAATCAGGATTGATTGATTGATTGATGACACATCCTCCTCTATCTCCGGTTCAACTTCGATCTCCTCTTCATCTGATTAAAAAAAAAGAGCCTCTCTGACAGTATATGGTGGTCACAGAGTAAAATGAGAGCAAGGCACAAATAAAGGTTCATGTATGGTCTCTGTGAGAGGATATGATACATTGTTTATTCTGTAAAGTGTGGTTCACGTGGGGGGATGGGCACATAAGCGTGAGAAAGAGACAGATTCCCATAAATGACACCTAATTCTTCAGTCTGAAATGTGTGGTTCATGTGGGGGAATATTTGTGTGTGTATGAGAGAGTGTGTGTGGATGTGGCTGCGGGTGTGCGTGTGTGTGTGTGGGGGGGTGTGCATGGGGATGTTTTCCATCTAATGGATGAACATAATCTAATATTACCCATTCATTTCCTATGCCAGTCATTTTTGACCGGGAGCACCACAGGTGTTACAAAGTTGATTAGACAACTCAAAATTCAATGAAAATGGTGATCAGCAATTTCATGTGTTCAAATGCTTAGTGTGGAGGATATCATTAGGCCTTGAGGTAATCAGAGAAAAAAATACAAATTGTATGACTTTATGAAGTTGTAAACCAGTCCGATCTGACCCAAACACCACAGGAGCGTTAAGTTCTTGAAAAGTGCTTGAATTCTACTCTTAAAAAGCTGTACAAAACCTGCAACTAGTTCTATGTACCAACCCAGGATGTAGTCTGATGTTCATCAGATGCAAATGAAGGGTTTGGTGGTGGCTGATGATACAAAGCATTTGACTTGGACCCCAGAGACCAGGATTCACATCCTGTCTCATGCTGTAAGTCACAACACAGACGTCATTATACTTAAGTTAGCAGGAGTGGATGAATAAAAGCATTATTTTTTAACCATGAATGGATTTTCAAAATACACTTAACATTTTACAAACTGTCCAACCATTTTTTTAAACAAACAACCAGCACACATGGGACAAGCAGTGGTTTGTTACTGATTTCACTGATATTATGTTCAATATCTCATGTTATCAATTGTAATCCAGGTAATTTATCTTTAGGAGTGATGTGAGCAGTGATGTGCAGTGTTGCTGTGTGTGTGTGTGTGTGTGTGTGTACCATGCCAGATTTAGCTTTACTTTTCACTTTTTTTTCTGCTCAGAAGGGAGAGGATCAGCACTACTGCATGACTGTATTATGGTATGTTTCCAAAGAATAAATAGAACACATGACAGGTGGATGATCAAAAGTTTAGACTAGTGAAATGTTTCTATGGTTGACCAGAAAACGATTTCATATGGTAAGTTCTTTAGTAAAATCCAAATAAAGGCTATGCATTGTACTGTAAATATATCCCCTATCATGACATGAAAACTCTGCTCCTTGGACAAATGAATTCAACTTTGCCTAAAAAACAATACTCAGAATTCAAAGGTGGCCTTTGGTGTTGGTATTTTGTGACTCGCAGTTAGAATGGTCCAATATGCAATTTACACAGGTGTGATGTAGAAACTTAAAAACATATTTATAGATTCTGGGTTTTTCAAAGAGAGGGTAGGAGTAGACATGATTTTAACAAGGCAATTTAGCTTTTTTGAGAACAAACCTTATCAGTATTCTCTCTTATGTGTCTTAAAACATGTCTTGAAGAGATATTTGAAGGAGAGTCACTCCTCTTCTAATAACAAACACATACACATACTGATTTTTTCTCATTTCATACATTTTAGGATTAAAGTTCAAGGATTATACCCAGATATACACTCACTGGCTACTTTATTAGGTATACCTTGCTAGTTGGTTGCTAGTACTCAACAAGGTGCTGGAAACATTCCTCAGAGATGTTGGTTCATATTGACATGATAGCATCACACAGTTCCTGCAAATGTGTCTGCTGCACATCCATGATGCAAATCTCCTGTTTCACCACATCCCAAAGGTGCTCTATTGGATTGAGATCTGGTGACTGTGGAGGCCATTTGAGTTCAGTGAACTCATCGTCATGTTTAAGAAACCAGTTTGAGATGATCTAAGCTTTGTGACATGGCACGTTATCCTGCTGGAAGGAGCGATCAGAAGACGGTACACTGTTGTCATAAAGGGATGGACATCCAACAATACTCAGGTAGGCTGTGGCATTTAGACAATAATCAGTTGGCACTAAGGGGCCCAAAATATGCCAAGAAATATCCCCCACATCATTACACCGCCATCAAACCAGGCAATTCAGTTTTATTTATATATACGCAATATCATAACAAAGTTATCTCAGGGCACTTTTCGTATAGAGAAGGTCTAAACTGACATACAAAACCAGGCTCTAGGTGGGTGGTCATTAGCCTCAACTGGTTGGGTTGAAGGTGGGGGAGCAGGAGGATAAAGAACATACAGTTGTACAGTACAGTTCTACATAGAGATGTAATGGTATCTCAGGGCATCACCGTAAATTGACAGTGATGGTCAAGTTCACTGGGAACTCTTGAACAGCAAGTCTGTCTCTCTGCCGTTGTTTTTCTCACACAGAACCGGTTAAAGTTAACTTAACTGACGTTATGCTAGTCTGGCAGAGGTCCGCTGGAACGAGTGTTAACCTTTTCTAATACATGATAGCTAGCTAATGTTTAATTCATGGTTGTATGTGTGCAAACAGTGGCAGAGAAAAACAGACTTAGCTGCGGGTTGGGAGTTCCAGGTGAACTCATGAAAGCATGTGCAGTCTTTCCCCCTTTCCCTTTATTTGTTCGTGACAGCCACACCCCAGGCCACTATTATCATCATTACTTATTTGAGAAAATATGGTATCAAATGTGGGAAATGACTGCTAAAAATACTTTTATTACCCTGCCTTGGTACCTGAATCAAAGTTCAATGTACTCACTGTTAAATCAGGGGGTAGCACCCTTCCCCATAAAACCCTAGTACGCACATTGCTCTTCACTCAGCAACCTGGGTACTAGTTCTGCGAAGGTTTGTCACCATCCGGTGTCACGTCTAGTGGATTTGTGCAGGATTGTTACAATGGCCAGCAAGCTCTGTTTACCTGTGGCACAGTCCGCCAAGGCTGCATGCTCCCTCTGTGCTAGGGTAATGGACATGAAAATGTATGTTTTGAAAATGCACTTGGAATAACATTACATAACATTTATTTACCTAAGTTTAATTATCAGTTGACAGTAATCCAAATTTGTCGACCAAAAGGACGGTTACATGACATTTGTTTTGACACAAAGCCATGGAGGTAAGCAAAGACATGTGGCTTACTTTTCAACAAAACTAGATCTGGTTGCAGCCGGCTTCCCTCTGTGCCTGAGGGCAGTAGCTGCACCTACACACAGAAAATATCACATCTCTCTGCACAACGATGGTTAAGGTACCATACAACTCTTCTTGATATGACAAATATCACTGTAAAAGTAGACCTGGAGCTGTTTGTGGATGGATCGGCATCCCGCTCCCCCAACACAGGTGAAGGGTTGGTGGGCTTTGCAGTTGTCACTTAGCATGAAACACTGCTCAAAGGTAAATTACCATCAAATCAGTCTGCACATACAGCAGAGCTAATAGCTCTTACTGAAGCTTGCAAAAGGCAAGTCCGCTAACATTTACAAACTCACGTTATGCTTTTTGTACATGACTTTGGTGCCCTGTGAGGTTTTCTCACATCTATAGGCAAGCCCATAAACCACCACCACCTGGTGTCAGCCCTGCTGAAATGATTTGTTCATTTGAGTCGCTGCCTTCCGCCAAAAGCTACAGAGAAGCTTTTCGCGAATGAACATACATCGCTGCCAATGGCAGAATCGAAAAGAGCATTAAATCTAAGAACAGAGGCCCATGCTTATACATTGAACACGTTTGGTCACCCCTTCCTCTAATGGTATGGTTCGTTTTTACTGAACGAATTAAGTACAAACTACAAACTACCTATTCGTTCGCGAACGTCCAAATCACCATAAGTCATTTGTGAACTGGTGAACGAATCAGTGAACGAATCTTTTAAGTGAACTGAATCGAAACATCTGAAGGGAATCGAAATGCCCATCACTAGTGCAAACGTTGCTCCTTTGACATTGTTCATGCGGGCTTTGCTCCTCCCCCTCCTCTCCACTTTGTTGTGTTTGGTTGGTTGTCATACCGTCACGTGACTCAGCAGCGCCAAGAAAAATACACATCAGCTGGTGGACTGCATTCTGTCAGAACAGTTCTCTAAAATAATTAAAGTTTTAGAACACTTTTTCTTTAATAATTGTATGCACTTTTTTGTTTATTTAAAAAGTATGTTCATGATTTTCAATGCATTGTTTACAGTTACAGTTTATAACTGTGAACTGTACAAAATATTTTTTGTCTAAAGACTTGGCTTAAAATCTGTCCGGGGTTTTAACATGGACATGAATAACTAGTTAACAGTGGAAATCATAAAAATCATTTAGTGGTCATAAAAATGTTTCCAGATTTAGAATACTGACGATTCATTTACCTCATAAATCATGGTTTTATAAGTAAAAAGTATCGTATCGATATCGGCAATACTGGCCCTGTATTTACTTGGTATCGGATCATGCCAAATGTTTTAGTATTGCACACCACTATCTTCTGCTGCTGTAGTTCATCTGCTTCAAGGTTCCACGTGTTGTGTGTTGTGTCACAAATGGTTATTTTAATTATTGTTGCCTTTCTAACTAGCCTGGCCATTCTCCTTTCACCTCTAGCGTCAACAAAGCATTTTTGTCCACAGACCTGCTGCTCACTGGATATTTTCTATTTTCAGTGAGCAGCCAAACGAGACCAGTTCTGGTTCCAACAATCATGCCACATTCAACGTCACTGAAATCACCTTTCTTCTTCATTCAGTTTGCTGCCATGTGATTGGCTGATTAGAAATGAACTAACTTGCGTTAGCTAGCAGTTGAACATGTGGACATAATAAAGGGCCAGTGAGTGTATTTCACTCGTTTAGTTGAACTTTTAATTTATTTTGTAGCTTGTTTACATGTGAGGAAGAGTCGGATGTGACGTCAGATCCTCTGTGTACTCCAGCTGATCGGAGAAAAATCTGACCCGTTCTCCTGGTCATTTTGTTAATAATGTTGTGAACATCTGGGAGCTCGGCAGCAGTTCGGGTCGGGGAAGTGCAGCGAGTGCGGCTGATACTGGCTGACACTAGCGCTGCCCGAGTACTGTTTGTTTTGGTTGACACATCATCAGGGCCTACCTGTGATGCTAAGCTAATTAGCTAGCTGTCACCGTTAGCAGGATTCATGAACGCAAAGTGCTGGTGAAGCGGTCGAGGTATTTTCCCAGCTCGGCCAAAACGATGAAGGTCTGATGAATGTAATGTAACGTGAAGGCATTAGACATCAACCTAACGCCAGGCGTTGTTGGATGGGTAGCTTCAGTGACTGTGTAGCCTGTATGTAGCCTGTGTCTAACGTTAGCCTGTCCAGTGGTCCAGGCGGCCCTGACAGAAAGTGTCTCGTGCCAGTAGCGCTCTCGTTCAGCTCGAAGATGTGGTTGAAACTGTTCTTCTTGCTCTTGTATTTCATGGTATTGTTCATGCTAGCGAGGATTTTCGAAGGGGTAGTTTGGTATGAGACTGGTATGTTCGCTACTCAGCTGGTGGATCCAGTTACTCTCAGTTATAAGAAGTTGAAGACCATCCTGGAGTGTCGGGGTCTGGGGTACTCCGGACTGGCTGAGAAGAAGGACGTCAGCGAGCTGGTAGAGAAATCAGGTAAATCTCCGGGCTGCTGGGGTGGCGCTCTTTGTTTATCTGTTTGTATTATTTTCTGCGTTTCAGATCAGTTTGCAGATCACCACACAATGATAAGAGATAAGATAAGAGAACTTTATTGTCAATAACATGGTATGAGCAGTACACGAGTCCTTAATGTCCTAAACCCAGCGTAGATGATGATTGTAAGGTGATGATGATGATACTCATCATAAGTCAGGCAGTGTGTGGAAGGAATGACTCCAGCTGCCAGGCATGTAACGATGCTTTGATCATATTAAAGGACTGTGCAACAACCCCATTTCCCCCACCTGGTTAGTTCAGCTTTAGGTCATGGGACATGATACAAAGTAAGGGCCAGAATCTGATCAGAATCAGAACTACATGTTTATTTTCACACTCCAGGAGGAAATTACACAATAGTCAAAGATTTTATTGCCCACCACTTGCCTGAAACAAGATGACAACCAAAGATATAACATTTCACAGATATGTCAAAATCCCCAAATGAGTCCATAACTGTTTGCACACATGTACCAAAAGTCAAAGTGACAGTAGGATGGGCTGGCTTCCATTAATCACCAGATAGGTGCTATTTAATGAAAGCTATGTATAAAATGGAAGCTAAAGTTAAAGACAGTTCCTCGTTAAGGCCTCCTGGATGTAGGTATGGGTGTCTGCTAGAGATGCATACACTCTGCTGATGTTTATGTCCACCTCAGCTTGCTATATTTGCAGTGCTTTTCTCCTTTCTATCCTGTCTGTTTCACCAGTTAAACTGATAAACGTCTCTGCACATACATCATTCTTCTCCTCCAAGTGAAGAGAGGGACTTCCAACAGACAAAATCAATAAAATCAATCCATTTTTCAATTTTGGATTGGGTTTGGGTCTTAGCACCTTTCAGATGAAGGCTCTTTTGTTCTGCCCCCACAGGAGAGCTGACCCAGGGAGAGCTGTACTCTGCCATCAAGAAAGAGAAGGAGCAGACAGAGGCAGGAGATGCCAGCACTACATACTTCAGTGGAGAGATGCACTTCTATGAACTGGTGGAGGACACTAAAGATGGCATCTGGCTGGTTCAGGTAAAATGACTCTGTAACACTTTATTAAAACAGTTAAGTAGGGCTGTGTGCTGAAGCTGCAAACAGCAGGAGAATCACACCCTGTTTAATCAAATACTCTCAACACTGACCTTGTTCAGACAAGATGACCCATTCTACTCTGGATAGTTCACTGTGCTGTCCGGATTTTCACCAGAGGAGGTCTAGCCACGTCACATTGTGATTGGATGTCAGCCCAGGGCCCAGCATGTGAGCACTGCTTTCACATGCAGATCACAGGTTCTATTTATTTACACAAGAAATTGAATAGCTCTTAGAGAGGTCCTGTGTGTGTGTATGTGAAACATGATGCACCAGTAAAAGTCACTCTGACACCAGACTGTCTGTTATTGACAAAGAGCAGTGTAAAAAAAATTCAGCAGCTTCTCTTGTTTAAAATGACAGGTCATTTCTGCTCATTAACGGCAATTCTGTGACTAACTTTATGACAACTTGTGTGTCTGTACTCAGTTAAAGAAGCTCCACTTTGTAACACTGAAGGACAGTCAGACGAATGTGTGTTTCTGTAGTGCGAACAACTCCCAACAGGATGATACCTCTTCTTAGCTGCTCCCCTCGTGTCACTTTCAGGAGTGGGAACCTCCTAATTAAACTTTAATTAATATGACTGGTTCAATTTGTTAGGTGATGATTTGCTATGATTTGCTTTGTATTACCTGTCTGACTCAGCCATGTGTGTACCTGCAGGTCATTGCCCAGGACCAGGAGGCTCTGCTCAGTCAGTCCAACTGGGCGAAGATGGTGCAGAAAGTGTCTCAGTTTGGGATCAGAACTGGAACCTTCAATTGCTCTAATGACTACAGGTGGGAGGCAGGGTTCTTGAATGCACTGGCACCTTTCATTCATATCGGGACACACTAACAGGTGATAAATAATGCTCATTTGGCGGAAGCATTTGGACCAACTGTCCTAGCAGGGGAAGGAGATTTCTCCTGGCCTTAAATTCTAAATGCATCATGCTGTGACAGCATATTTCTGTCAAAATCCACGCGCGGAAACCAGATCCTCACACGTACATATTAATGGGATATGAGTGTGTACAAATGGAGAGGGAGAGGAGGTCTAGGAAGTCTCCCGGCAGTTTTGGCCTACAGCCACTTTAGTCATCTGATATTAAACCTTAACCTATGGCTATGTAGTGATCCATGTGCTCATTGTAACCAAGTTATTCAGCCTTTGTGTTTTAAATATCAGTGATGAGAAGCCTATAGGTTTGTCTGGAACGTGCAAATTTGAAAGACAAATGACCATGACTATTTGATGTAAATAGTTGTAGCTCCAGATTTGTCTCCCTACCTGTAAGCACAGAAGTGTCCGCCTGTAATGCTGCTACAGTGCTTCTCTCTTTTATCCACAGGTCCTGTATCAAGCGTGGCTGGCAACGCTCCACTCTCATCATGTCCGTTCCTCAGACTTCAGCGTCAAAGGGCAAAGTCATGCTAAAAGAATACAACGGCCGGCGCATTGAAACCGAACACATCTTCCGCTGGATGACCTCACATGTGGCTCATCGAATCAAAACCCTGCGTCAGTCTGAGCAGCTGGTGGAGGAGTGGCGATCTGACCCAGCCCACCCAGTCAAGATGTTTCTGTTCGCCCATCTGTCGCAGCCACCTGCCTTCTTCTCCTCGCTGTCCGTCAAGTTCACCGGCAGGATCGAGTTCATCTTCGTGGATGTACATCACTGGGACAACCATAGCAGCCTATCAGAAATTGGTGTGACACAGAGCCCCGCCTACGTCCTCAAGATGCCTGAGGGCATTTATCACTATGGCAACAGGTGAAGATTGAATATGGAAATAATAATGGGTTAGTTAGGGTTTATGAAAAAAAACCAAATACAAATATCTTTTTAATTGTTTCTTCTTTCCACTCCTTATCCTCATCTCCTTCATTCATTCACTCCATCTGTCCTGCTCTTCTCTCCCCCTCCTCCTCCTCCTCCTCCTCCTCTCTTTAGTACTGGGGAGTTCCTGTCCCTGGCTGCCATGGATACTTTCCTTCGTTCGGTTCAGCCAGAGGTCAATGATCTGTTTGTCCTCAGTCTGGTCCTTATCAACTTGCTGGCCTGGATGGACCTCTTTATTACACAGGTCACTTACTGTTTTTCCATCAGTGCCTACAGTGTCAGATCAATGGAAAGTCATGCACAGACGAGCGCTTTGCTTCGCAACAATTCATGTGCACTCACACGCACATGAATTGTTGCAGACCGTGCGTACACACCCACAGAGGAGATGGGATGTGGGTCACTGCACAAACGTTTTACATGTTATTATTTAACATAGAATCATCAGCTGTATTTTTATAAATTACCCAACGGTATATAAAATATTAAATATAATATAAATGTAGCACCAGCTATAACATTTAAATCTAACAATGTACACACTAATAATCTAACAATGTACACAGTAAGCTGTGGTAAAAGGGATTATTGTGCGTAAATAGTCATTTCACTTTTGACACTCTGAATGCAGGACCTTTTGTTTTTTTTGTTTTTCCACACCGTGATATAGCTACTTTTATTTAAGTAAAGGATCTGAATACTTTCAGCAGTGACTAAACACCTTTCACACAGTGCTGGTGAGCGAGAAAAGAGGTGCAGTTAGTTCTGTATTCATTGTCCAGTTCATGTTTAACCTGTTTTTATTTCTATTTACAGGGAGCAACAGTGAAACGATTTGTAGTTCTGATCCGAACACTTGGAACCTACAACTCCATACTGCTGGTGTCCTGGCTGCCTGTTCTGGTAGGAAATCATGACTTCACTAACAAATTCTTCTTCTATTGAACAAAGGTATTTTCCACAACTGCCTCTCTCAATAGCCTTGTCACAGAATGAGCCCAGCTGTTTCCTGTTCTAGAAAGGGGGTTTAACAAACTCTGAACCTGAATACTTAGTTAAAGGTTTCCTGTGGGTTTTCTGACCACTAGCAGTGCTATGAAGCGTTGCTATGAGTGAAAGTTAATTGTGGTTTTAAACTATTCTTTTTTGTCAGAACATGACAAACACTTGCCAAACAGCAGAACATTTCACAAATCTGAGTTACCTTATGTTCTTACTTTTTGCTTGTGCTAATGGGTGATTGTTTCAAATCATCAGACAGGTTTGTGGTGTTACCCATTTTAGCTGGAACATGTCTTTGGCACAGTTTGCTCTGTTCTTTGGAGACATTTTGCCTATTTACAATCTGACAAACTTCTGAAGTTGAGTGAACTTTCTTGTGGGCAATGGCTTCGTCCTGCTTCCAGCTGGTCATGTCGTTTATTCCTCTCCAAAATACAAGCCTGTTAGACACTGTGTCTGTAAGCATACCTCTGTTTTTCAACATGAGTGGCTGTTCATCGTCTTCTGTTTAATGGCAGGTGGCAACTAGCGTTAAAGGTGCATTCATTGTATCGAACATTTGTATTTTTATAGTAGGCTGTAGGCTGCTGGGTTTAAACCCCACAGCCTACCTGAGTATTGTTGCTGACCATGTTCATGGCCACAGTCTACCAAACCTGTAATGGCTGCTTCCGGCAGAACAACTGTTCTACGGGGAAGGAGGGGTCTTACCCAGTATTGGAAAGGTGTAACTAATAATTAAATGACCACCTCTGAATGTAAGTAACCATAGACTTACATTACTATTAGTATTTTGACTGAGTGGAGAGTTGAATTGATACAAGCTGGTAACTAATGACTCACTAATTCCTCCCCCTAGGCTCTCCTGCAGCTGCCCTATCTGGACACTCTGTATGGTTACAGCCTGAAGCTGCTTCGTTATGCTGACACCACAACACTGGCCAGCCTGGTAAGAGCCGACTGGACCTTCTACTCATCCCACCCAGCTCTCTTCCTGTCCACCTACCTGGCCCACGGCCTGCTTGTTGACTACTTTGAGAAGAAACGGCGGTGCAACGTCAGAAGCCAAGAGGACAGCACTACCAACCTGGAGTGGCTGGCCAGTCTGTGGGACTGGTACACTTCCTATCTGCTCCACCCAATCGCATCGCTACAGCAGGTCCCATCTGACCACTCAGACTGGGAGGATGATCCCAACTTCTTATTTGAGCGTTTGGCTTTTCCTGATCTCTGGCTTCGCCCGTTAGTAGACATGGACTACATTAAAGCCCTGCCAACCTGGAGATTCAGAGCTGTAGGTCAGCACAGGGGGGGCGGGTCTGATGGAAAGATGGATGAAGAGACAGACAGCTCATATTCAGACACAGAGAATGGGGAGCAGAGGGGTTTCCCTCCTGCAGGTCCCAGAAGCAAAAGGCACAAGAGATCACTGTGCACCCAGGACAACAACACACAGCTGTCTGTGGACCCTGCTGCTGCTGGATCATCCTTAATCTGTCATCATGGGAACGGAAGCTCACCAACAGCTGTTGGCACACTGGAAGATGGTTTCCTCACACCTGAAGGTGTCGTGAACTATCAGCACTGTGATTGGTCTGTGTGGCCCTGTTACATGCTGCAGTGTTCAGAGTGTGTGGTGTGTCTGGAGAACTTTGTGAGTGAGGAGTTGCTAATGGGTCTACCCTGCGGCCACGCCTTCCACCAGCAGTGCATTGTGGTGTGGCTGGCAGCAGGCACACACTGCTGCCCAGTGTGTCGCTGGCCCAGCTACAAGAAGAAACAGCAGAGACCTGCACAGAGCCACTCTGCTGAACACACACTGCACCACTGATGAACACATCAAACGGAGCCCATCTCATCTTCATGCCTGCTCTCCACTCTCACTGCTAATTGGCATCGACAGGCTGTCTGGAGTTGGGGCTGGGGGGTCAGTAGGTGTGATCGGGGCTACTGATGTCATGAGCCATCCGTTAGCTTGTTTCCTTTCTTGTTGATGACTATGTGGGATCCGGGGACTACCCGGTCCCCAGGGTTTCTATAGAGAGGACATTGATTCACACTGTAACCATAGATGTAGTCACAGTAAACCTAAACTAAACCAAAACTCTACTCTTTCTTTTTTCATGTCTAATGTCCTGGAAACAGGACAACTCAGAGTCTGTACACCAGAAACTATCAGAAGGAGTTTTGTGATTACAGCTACTACCATATCAAGCTAACTGCATGGAAACACTAAGGTGCAGCTGCTCCACCCTGCATCCTGACAAAACGTGTTTACATTGTCATTAGAATTGGAGGGAACTGGATGGTCTCCTCAATTGAAGCCTGTCTGTGCTCAACACAAGAAAGATCTATTGGTCAGCACAACTAAGCTTTAAGGGAATTGCAGTTTAGTCCTTCTGGTTCTGGTCCCACCAACAACTCCTCCGAATGTTTATTCTTACATGACTTAAGAACATATTTCCATTGTCCAAATAGAAGTTTCCTGCCCCACCCACCTCATAGTTTCTCTAGTGCATTTATAAATGCAGCGATGTATCACTCAAAGCCCAAAATGACAATATTGTTGTAAAGAACCACTAAATACAACAGCTTAATGCAATATCTGAACTGTTTCAGGTACTACATTTGGAAACAATAAGAGAGAGGCTGCTATGGTGCCTTTGAACAGGTGAGTTCATGCTGTCCTGGTGTCGACTTATCTAAACCAACTAAAAATAGAACACAGGTGAAGCTGCTGCATTAATCAAAACTTTATATTAACAGTGGGTCAAATGACTGTCATGTGAAAGGTGTTGTTCATAGTAATAAACCCACAATCATCACCAACTGTTTTATCTTTTAATAAAGACTCCACTCTCATCAGCCTGGTTTTTGCCAGCAGCACGTTTCAGTGATAAAGCCACCGTACACTACCCAAGCAGCAACCAGCAGACAGACACAGTTAGAAACTAGCTGGTGAACATAGTGGAGCATTGTCAGCTAAAGAGGCAGATATTTCCCTCAGGAGTTAATGGAGACCAAAAACAAAGCTAACGGAGAGGGAATACTGGACTTAATTCATCAGGTGACACAAACACCGCTCCAATTATCATGTTGTTCTGTAACTGCTGGATGTGGAAATAAGCCGCCGTTTGCCAACACATTCTCCAGATCAACTTCATAGGGTGATGTGCCAAATGTTGCAAGCATTAACAACCCGGTGGTCTAATTTAGTCAGCGCTGTATCATGACTGACCTTAAGCCATGCTGCAGGTCTTTTGAAAACACAATTTTGATTGTGTATTTCTTTTAACTGTCTGGTGTAGTTGTCCCTGGGACCTAACGGTACACATGGTACATGTCATGGTGGCTGTTACTGCCTGACCCTTGCCTTTACCAAGAATGGATGTATTTGTGAGATTTAACATGGTGGGTGTCATGTATGAAATGTGCAAGAGTGTCCCAAGTCTTTCTTTGCATGAATCCCTTTTTCTGATGAGCTGGGGACATAGAGGTTTAAGAGGCATGTGTCATTGTACTGAAGGGTCCCACACTGATGCTCAACAGAATAAAGAGAAACCCACAGTTAACGCAATTTTTTTTTCTTTTTATCAAAAAAGAAATGACTAAGTGAACTTCTTGTTAAGTTGAAGGATTGTTAAACAGATTTCCTTTGAGTTGGGGCTGACTAACATCAGGTTCAGCAGCTCTCACTTCAACCATCTGCAGATGGTTTACCCTAACCAAGTGACTTCTCAAAAGTAATGAGAGGATATTTTGACCTGTTCAATGTTTTTAGAAGACCTCATTAAATTGCCTGCTAATATTAGGATTGGGTAGCACCCTTTGGCAATGGCAGACAGCTGCAGCAAACTAAGAAAGCATTTTCTCTGGATTGTGTTGTGTGAGGTTTGGGTTACAGTTTACCTTTGAAACTCACACATGTCTTGCTAACTATTTCATTATGTCTAAAATTCTCCCTGTGGAGCAAGCTGTTTCTTTATCGGCATTGTTGGGGAACAAAAGGTCCTGATTTAAAATATCTCTAACAAATTGATCAGCTTTTGAGGGTGCTTAACTGTAATCTTTCAGCTTCTTCCTGTCCTCTGTGTGTGTGAAAGTCAAAAAAGGAACATTCTATGTAGAGCAGCAACATTTACTGGAGTGGTTTTGTCATTCTTCTGGGTGTGACGGGTTTCTGAGGTGTCAAGAGAAGGTCTAAAATGGCCTAATGCAGTGAGGAGCAGGGTTGTAGCTACCACTGATAGACCTGTACGGTCCCGAGTATGTTAATTAGTGGAACATACAGTATTTTTTGGTAAACTTCCAAACGTTGCTAAAACCTTAAAAAACCTAAAATAATAATATATTTAAATAATAAAGTGTGACTTCAACTTTAACTTCAACAAGTTTTTAATTTCTGTATTCAAGAAAAAAAAAGCAATGACAGGAAGTAGCCACATTTTCACATATGCACAGAACCAATGTGCCTTCTTCTGAACATGCCCATCTCCTCCGCTTCTCTCTTCGGCCCGAATATCCAGGCGATGGTCGGGCGTTTGGAGTGGACCCAGTAAGTATCGGAGCACCTCTGCATTTATCTTCGCCCATAGCAGCCCCCGCCGCGATCGCAGCACCGCCATCCTGAAGGCCGCAGGGTCGCCGCACGGTCACAGCCACCCGCCGTTGGAGGGAGGGGGAGGGTTGATACATGATGTGGGTGCGTCTTTCCAGGCCCCTGTCTGCCTGGAACGCTGTGGCGAGCCTATGAGCTTCCGTTTTTCCACAGACCCCCGATGTTCGGCAGCGTGCTGTCAACTTTACTCGCCGACCCGGCAGATGGTGCTATGGGCAGCGTTTTCCGAGCTCCCCCGGAAGGTAGCAGTGTCTCCAGTGTCCGAGGCAGACGCACAAGCAGGTTTTTACTCCCCGTATTTCCTTTTTCCCAAGAAGACGGGGGGAGTGAGACCGATTTTGGACCTGCGCAAGCTAAACGAGGTCATCACACACAGAACGTTTCGCATGTTGACGATTAGACAGCAGCTGGAATGTGTTTGGCCTGGCAATTGGATGACCTCCACCAATTTTACCGACGCATACTTTCACGTCCCCATTATGCAGTGCCACAGAAAGTTCTTGTACTTTGCCAAAGCCCTCTCACAACGCACATTCTCCAAGTGTGTGGAGACGGCGTTGGCGCCACTCAGGCAAAGAGGAGTGAGGATTTTGACCTACATCGACAACTGGCTGATTCTCGCTGTCTCCAGACAGGAATCGGCGGCACACACGGCTTTAGTCCTTCAGCATGTGTAGCGCCTGGGCTTCACGATCAATCCCAAGTGTTTTACTGCCGAGTCAGTAGACCGCTTACTTAGGGCTGCTCCTCGATTCCTGCACATTCCTGTGGAGGCGATTTTGAGGCAGTGTCATGTTTTTGTGTTTGGGGCAACAGCATCAGGTTGAGACCGACTCTTGTCTTGACTGTCTCTGAGGAGGAGTGTGAGCACCAGGCACAGTTCGTTAAAGCTGCCCGCTCCCTCCATGTTACCCTGGTGCTGGCAGCGGGGTAACATGGAGGGAGCGGGCAGCACCACCGATGTGGAAGTCTTGGGCAGACTATGATGAGGATGACGAGTGTCTGGTGTTTGAGAAAGATGACCCTGTTTGTGTCCTCCTGTCCAGGTCCCGGATTTTACCTCTGGTCTCCTTTACAACCACTGAGGCAGATCTCGGGCGTGTGTAGTGGTCCCCAAGATTAAGCCAGTGTTTACCGATGCCCAAAGAGAGTGGGGTGCTCCCTTCCAGCACTTCACACTCTGTGGCACAGTGTAGCATGGATGTTAGTGATGTTAACCCTGAGTTGACAACAATTAGGACTAGGCCATGAGTGAGGAGGTGAACATGTCATGTGCTGAGTACTGTGTTCATTGTTGCCCTCTTGATCAAACTATACTGGGATATGATAAGGTAAAGCACACAAAGCAGGAATTGTTGTACCATAGTTAAGAATAGTGGATGGGATTGTAACAGGAAGGGGTAAATCTTGTGACTTTTTAGACGTTTTTTGCACAGTATATATATGTGTGTTGTAACAGATGCTAGTCAGTCTCTCCCGTATAGGCTACATATGGGGTGACTCTCGCTTGCAAGCGATAAAGAATTCTAAGGAACTCGAGGTAAAGACAGATATTCTGTTTGAGTATTTCATTACCATCATCTCACTGACACTAGACGGCATCAAGGTTTTTAGATTGCCACGACACCATGCACATTCTTGAAGACAAGCATCACAGGCTTTGTGTTCTGGCTCTGGCATGGCGGGACGTGGTATTCTGGAACTCTCCTTCGTCCCGTTGCCAGCGAGTGCAGTTCGGGTGCATCATTATATCCAAGTGTTTACAGATGCCAGAGAGATGATATAAACACCCTCTCATCAAACTGACAGGTCACCCCATGGGGCCTGACCTCTGACCCCTACGTCACAAACCAGGCCCCTAAGCCCCGCCCCTCTCGTACAATGAAAATGCGGATTCTCGTCACACCCCTCACTCCGGAAGTCAGGTCTCTCGTCCAATGCAATTGTTGCCCCCGGTCACATGTCCTGCATCACCCAATGTAATATTATCGTTATGTTTAACTCTCTAATTCCTCCATCCTAAACCCTTTATAACCTCTGTTTAAAGGTTTACTTTTAAAACAGAGAGAAAAGTAGAGAGAAAAAACAAACAGACGTGGAAGAGTCTAATACGATAGGTAGTCATTAGTGAGACACCCGTTACAATCTGTCAAGACTTAACCTCTTGCTCCAAAGAAGCGTGTCTTCTGTCTGAGTAGAACTCTGGTCCCTCCACCGGCGTCTCTGCAAGAGGAATGGTCGTTAGAACCCATGGACTGAGTGAGGTTTGGGGTTATGTCTTCAAGTATGCTATGGGTGATCTTTGCTTTTATCAGTGGGCTGAAGGGGAAACCGTGGGGGCTGCGATTGATGTAGCTATGCTGACTTCCAACGACTGGGGGGTGCTGAAACCTGATTGGAGGAGATGTGGTGAAAATGGGACAGCTTTGAGTGATGAAGGAATGCTGGAACAAAGATTTAAAAAAAATTACAGGATAAAACTTGTTAGCTATGTAGAGGAATACCATGTTGTATGTCAGATAATATATGTTT
>JAVQJL010003131.1:0-32154 GCA_036024295.1 Nannoperca obscura
CTATCTTCTATCTCTATCTCTCTATCTATATATATCTATCTATCTATATCCATCTATCTATATCTATATCTATCATGATTCATTTCCCATCTCTCTATTGACATCAAGAAAAAAAAACCATTGTGATGATGATCCACTGACAGATACTAGTAATTTTATTTTATTTTATTCAAGGTCTGGTGCTATTTTAGATTTTACAGTCATGTCAAGCGAACCTCACTGTTACTAAGTAAACTCAGCCACACACACACACGCGCGCACACACACAGTGTGTAATGTGTTATGATGCTGTGACGTTTAATCTCAAAGATAACAAGGCACAGAAGCGCAACCTGCATCAGGCTGTGGTTACACGCAGACAACACTTTTTAGCCGGTTACTTGTCTGGTAACCAACTAACACCAACCTCTTCTTTTAAACCAGGAGGTAAGAAAGGCGCATGGCAAAAACTGTATTGATACCTTACAAACAATATATTGTAAGTAAGTATTCTTTTGCCCTTTGCATGCCCAAGAAGTCAGAAAACAGCTGGAATGGACATTTATTGTCCGGCCCAGGGACTCTTCAGTAAGGTGGAAGTTTGAACCAGGTCCCATTGTTGTTTTCCACCACTACATTTTGCATTTCTTTGTGCTCAGCTGGACATTTTTTGCTGCACATGCACCATCGAGCTGGTTCTCCAAAACCCATAGCTTGTTAAATCGTAAAAGCACCAGCACGACCTGCAAAATAAGACCCCCCACAGCCCGTCCGGGAGGAACATCCTCACCTTGTTTCTGAATTTGACACCGTAGAACTTGTCAGCGGACTCGAGCAGCTCCGGCCTGAAGGTGGTGGTGATGAACTGGGCGTGGCCTGCCAACTCGACAATCATGTCTGAAAAATAGACCAATACAGAAGACGGCGATTTGCTAAGGCGGAAAGGTTGAAGGATGAGTCATCATTTTCAAACAGAGAATAGAAACCACTATTTTCTGTTACAATCATTGATTTAAAAAAAACATTTTTTAAAAAAATGCAATTTCCCCAAACCGCAGCCATACATTTCAAATCAACTTCAGTCTGGCACAATGACAACACTGTTGTTTTTAGATTCATGCAGATGGTATTTACTGTAGACCTGTGGTATAGTTGTACACAAGTTTCTAGTTGTCTTGCTCCTCAGTGAAATGTATTAATTGATGACAAACACTGAATTCCCCCTCTACATATATTTGTAATAGCACTTTACCTGAGACAGCCTTCCTGTGCTGGGCGTCGAGGGCCTGGTCGATCTCATCAAACAGGTAGAAAGGAGCGGGGTCGCACTTTTGGATGGCAAATATCAGGGCCAGGGCCACCAGAGACTTCTGACCTCCAGACAGCTGCTGCATCTCTCTCATCTCCCCCTGCTTCCCCGTGAATGACACCTACACAGGACAGGACGGAAACGCACAGAGAAATGTGGCATTTTCACTTAATGGTGAATTATTATGTGATTCTCTGTATTGGGAAGACAAGATGAACAGATTTGCTTGAGATGAATGAACACAGGCAAATTCAGAGTGAAGACAATCGGGTGTTACTCATCGCATGACCAAGTTCACCTTGGTTCTGCTTTGTGAGGATGGATCAAGTATTCAAGGATACGTACTCCAGAAAAAACTCAAGGGAGCTCATTTTTGCTCATTTATTGCATTTTCTAAGTGTTTTATATTACATAAGACGGTCTTACAGTTATAGAAAATACATACATCTAATAAACCCTTAAGAAATGGCATTCTTCTATTACTAGTACTGAAAAAGAGAAAGCGTTCTCAGTCAAAGGGGATAACATGAACTATTGGAAAAGACACTCACCCTGATGCCGACTCCAGTGAACTGGTCCACTGAAGGAACGCTGCTCTGAGAACCAGAGCCCCTCTCGCTGTCTGCACCGCCCTCACCCTCATCCTGAGACTGGCTGCCTTCAGCATCACCCTTCTTCATCACCAACGTGGCTTTGCCACCCGGCACCAACTTCTGGAAGACCTCGCTGAAGTTCTTCGACACCTTGGGGGGTGGGATTTTAGTCACGTTAGAAAATATGCATCTAATGTGAGGCTGAAGCAAAAAGTAAAGTGCAATTTATTAGATTGTCCAAAATCTAAATTTAAACGGTAACAAAAAGCATATACTGTTGTATGTATAAACAGCTCAAATTGTCAGGAATTCAACAATTAGTTCACATTTTTAGCATCTTATTAACAAGTCTTAAGTATTGGTTTCCACCAGTAGAGTTTACCTGTTAAACTATTAATTATGAGGCTTAGTGCATTTTTACTGTCATCCCTATAAGATGCTGACTATTAAAACTGACTGACAAAACTGTCACTGGTATATTATTGTTTTCAGTTTTCAAGCTGTCTGATAGACTCATAAACGTATATTAATATATTAAATATAAATATATTGCTTCATAACATTTTGCAGGATTGCACCAACAATAAAACAAGTGGAAGAGCGCCACTGCAGTCCAGCGGCCACAGCCAAGGGAATTAAAAAAACTGGGATATTCAATAAGGCCCCCTCAGTTACCCAGTCCACATAAACAAAAAGATATCAACGGACGTATGCATGCATGTCTAGAGGTTTTGCACGGGGTCTGACAAGCCACGCACCTGTTTGAAGGTGAGCTGGATAGCCTCGTACTTGCGCAGCTCCAGGACGTTCATGAGCTCCATGATGGATTTGTAGCCACGGTCCAACTCATCCTGACGCTTGATGAGCTTTTCCTTCTGCTCAGAAAAGTTGACAAACTGGTCCAGAGCTTTCTTGTTGACGTGACTGTACTTCTTCAGCTCCGTGTTGCACTGCTCCAGTTTTCGGAACAACTGTTGGAAGAGGAAAAAAAGGAGTGATTAAATCAACTGCACCGCCAGAACATTTGTACAACTGATAAGATTTGAATAGATTTCCACCAAAATACGCAAAATTCTGCCGACAAACCTGCGTATCATCATCTTGACAGAAAGTTAACTGTATCCTGTTAGTATTAGTGTGCACTGATGTCACTTGTTGACTTAAACAGGGACATAAATTCTGATTCATTTTGCATTTCAGAACAAGTATCTAAAGTGCTTTGCCAGATTCTATTAATATCTGAAGATGCCGTGACCTGATTAATTAAGAACCGGCTTAGTCTGGCTCAGAAGTGACATGCACTCTCCAAACTATAAATTCATCCATCTTAATCACTAATGACCCGCGGGAACATGAGCAAGTGCCACTATTACTTGGCCCTCTCGTCCACTTCTGCAATCAATGGCACCATCTTGCCCCTGAGCAATGTCCCGTGGAGAAAGATTAACTATGTGGAGTGTTTATGAGAAAGTGTGAGGCTATTTTCAGCACTGTCAAGGAGGGGAGATGGGAGATGACACACACACACACACACACACACACACACACGCACACACACACGCACGAAAGATGCAACCAAGTCCACTCAACCGCAGTCTGATTTATTTTTTCAGCCAGCTGCCTCTGGGAGCACAGACAAAGCACTAACTAGCGTGTGAGTCACTGGTGAGTTGGTGGAATGTGATGGCCTCAAGCCTTATTCCTTATGAGACCTGGGTCTTTCTGTGTGCATGTCTGTGCATGTCTGTGCGCGTCAAAAGTTTGACTCAGGTTGTGAGATAGATGAAAAGAAAAAAACAATCGCTTAGTTATTGTTACTGTTGTCATGTCTTCAGTGTAAATGTGAAGTCACAGTTTATCTACAGTGATGTTGCTGTGGTAACAGCAGGGATAAGAGGAATACAGCTTTGCGACTTTCTAAACTTTAGGAACTCGTTTAATAATTTTCCTTCCTAGCACCTAACATGTCAGAGGGCTCAAAGCTGCACACATTTTTATTATAAATCAACAATTGCTTCAATGAATCTGATGTTGAGTGTGTGACCATGTGTCGAAGTGTCCTTGAGCAAGACACTGAACCCCCCAGTTGCTCCTGATTTGGAAGTCGCTTTGGATAAAAGCGTCTGCTAAATGCCTAAATGTACTGTGTGTAATGCAAAAGCTCGTAGTGAATGAGAATTATCCCCTCTCTGCAGTCCCCCTCAGCTCCACAGAGCATTTCAGCATCTTTCGGCTCAATGTTTTGGTTTAACTGCCCTAAAGTCTATAGTACAGTAAGTATTAACAGGTAAATCCTGTTGTTCATATGGGCACCTGACTATTATTCTAACACATATACCAATCCTTTAAGGTCATTTAAAAGACTGTATCTAACGTAATATATAAATCACTGAACCTCTCTTAATGATGCTGATGTTGTCTGGTAGACAAACCATCATTTATCATCCTTAAGCACTGTGTGGGTGTTGTGTGTACCTGCTTGAGTGTGAGGGTCTGGTACTTCTCAAAGGCCTCCTGAGGCAGCGAGCCCAGCTCTCTGATCTTCTTCATGCACTCCTCTTTCTTCTTGAGCAGCATGCCCTGCCTGTTGGTCATCTTCTCCAGCTCCTTGGTGTCATGGTTGATGGCGTCATTCTGCTCCTTCTCAATGTTCTTCCAGCGCTCCATGTTCTTTATGTGGTCCTTGATCTCCCCCTCTGTCTTGTCAACCAGAGAATCCAGATCTGGGAAAGACAATGGAGGATGTGGTAAGGGCGGAGCAGTAGAAGTGATGGGAATCATTCATATACATAGAGGCGAAGTGTCTGCCTCAGAAAATAATTAATATTCTGCCATGGAGTGGATGCTTTTTTTTTTTTAAATTACTGAAATTAACCTTTCATAAGCAGACTGCAAAAAAAGAAAACGATGTATGAGTTTCATCTTCATTCAGCAGCCACAATCACTTACAGCCTTCATCAACAACCTACTAATGTAAAGGCTACTTCTCACACTTTGTTAAAAGAGAATGAAAAGAACATCAGATTGTTCACTGAATCATAAATGGAAAATTGACATGCAAAGAGTTTAGAACGAGGGTCTGGACTGGGGGTTACAGTACGTAACCAACAGTATGCACACTCGTCTGTTCATCTCTGTTGCTGTCAGTGTTTCGGCGTGATAATTGTTTCGGCAACGTGAAAGCGTGTGTCTCAGCGTGAGAGTTGGCTACAGTGATCCTGATATACCTGAATAATACGTTCCGGAAAATCATCGGGGCAATCTTCTTGTCAAGACCACTCAACACGACCTAATGTGTACTTAAGAATAAGGGCCATGCTGTAAACATGTCTTTAATAAATAAGTGATCAAATTTGAATACATGCAAATTAATTCTATTCAGGTACAAGTGCTTTCTATCAACCCCACCTGAGTCATACCACCACTAGATCCATTTATACACTTCTGGCCAACATTATTGGCACCCTTGGATTTTTTGTATAACCTGCACGATGTAATGGAACTGTAATAACTTTGAATCATCAGAATATTTTTAATATGATGTTTAAAGTTATTTCTTAAAAAAAATAAAAAAAAAACTATAAAAAACTACTACATTTGGTTCCACGCCCTTTGGCAACACTGACGGCCATCAAACGCTCCATGACGTGGGTCATGGCAATCTTTCCGTTTTCATACTTTCTTTCTCCTATTTTTAAAATCATTACGGTTTTATCCCTTTGTGATGTGTCAAACACGAGTTTCTATAAACCGAAGCGGTTTCACAACACACACTTATGTTTCAGAAGAATATAATGTTACTGTGGAGCCAGGGTGACTCTGAAACAACATGGAATCCAAATTGTGAGTCAAACACATCACAGCAATTCACACCATCTGCTGGTGACACACACACACACACACACACGTTGAAGACAGTCTACAGTTTCTCAATTTGAATTCCTAATTGACAGCAAACATTGGGCTCAATAGATAATAAATTAGTAAAGATTTCAGATACCAGACAATAGCGACACACTTTGTTTTGTTAGTTGCTTGAAATGATACCTAATGATATGGCTCTCAATTAGTAAGTAGTGCTACATTAAAAGGCTGCTAAAACTAATTATACAATCCAAAGACCCTTACATCCGTCTCTATTTTTAAAAGTTCTTTAATGCATTTGTTCCTGGCATTTATTAAAGTGTACTTATTAAAGTAGTATCTTGATGAATTATCAGAAATGATGGTGCTGACCAAGTTTATCACAGGGGGTTCTAAGTCATTATGCAGTGAAGGAAAACGCAGATTGATCTGTGAAAGCTGAAAAACAACAACAAAAATACTGGTGCCAACGATATTGGCCAGACGAGGTTCTAAGCTTTGACAGTATGATTTTCTATACCTGATGGTCTTTGCTCCAAACCATTGTGGAAAATGTTGCATTTAATTCCTTTTTATACACATTTGGCTCATGCAAAGCTACACTGA
This sequence comes from Nannoperca obscura, assembly GCA_036024295.1. NCBI lineage: Eukaryota > Metazoa > Chordata > Actinopteri > Centrarchiformes > Percichthyidae > Nannoperca > Nannoperca obscura. The sequence continues at coordinate 6,352 of JAVQJL010003131.1, forward strand.
CCATGAAAACAAAATCGCGTGGACTAATAATAGTTTTAAAAAAAGACAGGGCATTGATAATGTCCCTGTGCTCAAGTTCAAACTCTATTGATTTAATTTGCCAAACAAATCAAACGGCTCTGGAGTTCAAATGAACAACTCCAAATGTGTCTGGTGTTTTTACTAATTCAATGTTGTGTCCTGGAGATACATATTCAGATTTAAAAATCGAGCCATACACTTTCGACCGTGAACCATCACCAACAACAAACCAATGCCAGCTCTGCTGAAAGAACTGGGGTCTGTGTCTTGTTTCGGGGTCCTGATGGGAAAGTGTGTTTGTTTAACTTCTCTCCAGCTTGTGTGGATTTTAATGGCTCACTTTGAGGTTACAAACTGGCTTCTCTAAACTTTAGGCAACCGCCACCATCCCAGTGTGGTGTCTTTAGTACAACATGTACCTTCAGATCGAGCCAAAGTGTCTTTGACACGTTTGTTGATGCCGTCCAGCTCAGATGTTGTGGCTGTGAGCACTGTGCCTCCCTCGGTCTCTCGCAGCTCGTTTAGCTCCTGTGTCAATGCAAATTAAACCACATCAAAAAAGGGCGTCATGCAAATTCAAACACCCCTCTTAAGACTAATATAAATCAAAGCATTGAATCCTAGACTCTTGATTTACAACAGCACACAATTTCAACACATTACATTCATTAAATTATGTAACAGCTGCAAACAAAAACCTCGAACATGCTGCTTATAACAGTAATTAGTTATACATTGACTTCAAGAATAAAAATAAAAAAAGAACATAGCAGAAGTTTTACATAAATCTTACATTACGTTATAGAAAAAATATTCTGTATGCAGAGCCGTACTGTGACACCTATGACATGTTTTTTTTTTTTTTTTTTTTTTTTTAAAAAGGGACAGCGTACTTGCTCCACTTGGTCGAGGCGCTTTCGTAAGTTCTCGTTGAGATATGTTTCCACTCTGGTCATGATGCCCTCCAGCTTGATCCTCTCATTCAACAACTGTCTGTTGTCCTGTGTGTGGATAGAAGAACCAAGAAAGACATAGTTACATTCCACTCAAGATCGAAAAAATAACTTTGTATCAGACGAAAGAAATCTGACGCTTAGAATGATGCCATCTAATGCGAGTATTGTTAGCAATAACATATCTAAGAGCCAATTCTGAATAATATCTTCCCTTTGGCATCTTACCCAGACTGCTCTAACAGAAGAACAGTATCCACTCTGCACCAAATAAAACTGCTACTAAAAATGGTGTATGACCAGTCTCTGATTAATATCTGCTACATCTATAGTCATATCACACACACAAAACTATACAAAGAAAATTGTACATGAACACCCCTGTGTGCATTCAAATGGCAAAGGCAATAATAACAATAACTCCTAACAAAGTGTTATGTCGCAAGCTATATAATTTGACAACCGCCAACTCTGCAGAATCATAAATGAAAGGCTTCGTGTTGCGGGGGTGGCGTTGTTACGCAACGATAACAGGAAAGGGCTGAGAGTTCATTTAGGTGAGAGCGGAGAGCAGCTGGCAGTGAAACAGAAAGAGGAGGCAACACTGGATCACAGGAACATCCTACACACAGCTGCTGCCTGCTACTCTCACCTCAGTCAGGTCATTTGAATACACTAGCAGGAGGCGGAGAGGGAGGGGAAACAGAGAAACAACAATGTGTATGCAGCCGCTATTTCAACTTAACAGTGCTATTCTTAAAAAAGGTTTCTGATCCAGTCTGTGGGGGAAGAAACAAAAATGACAGACCTATTCTTCAAATGGCTGAATTAAAATCAAACATTGTAGTGTACTGTCGCACCATATAATGGAAATGTCATAAGATTAGATTCTAATAAGATTCTAATAACGCTTTTTGTAAAAGTTGTATTTTGAATGTTTGTTGGAATATTCTACAATGTTTTTACATGATGGATCATTTCTCTCAAAATAAATATTTCAATGTACACATTGTGCCAGAAGCAGGCGACAGCACTGATGTGACAGTCCTTCTCACTTTTTGAGGTTGGTTTTGAATTAAAAGGTCGAGGGCCTTCTGTGAGCAGTAACTCACTGCACCGGACCACCTTGCTACCACTTTCAGTTAAACATAAACCCGTAGCATGGACAGAAGTCCCTGTGACTGTCAGTTATGTCAAGGTGTGACAAACTGTGACAAAGATCTAGTGGACAAAAAGAGACAGATCCTATGTCTCAGTCTTGCAGACCTGCTGGAGTTGACGAATCTCATCGTTGAGGTCGTCGACGCGCCTCTGGTCCTCCAGGCTCAGCTGAGAGAGCAGATCTGTACCCAGCTCGGCCTTCAGTGACTCCCTGGTGGACTCCATGGCATGGAGGCTGGCCTCCAGACTTTGGAGACTGCGTTGCTGGAGAGGAAGAAGACAGAGAGAGTCAGACATCGGTGGATAGCAGTGAGACAGACCGTGAGCTGGGCTGAACCTCAGTCATTGATCATCGATTTTCAATTCACCTTGGGCATGAACGTCTTCTCTGACTGCTGCCTCTTTTCCTTCAGCATCTTCATCTCTGACAGAATACTGTCTCTGGATGCCTTAAACTTCCTCTGTTGTGTCTCGATTTGCTGCATCTGGTTCATCAGTTGGTCGATCTCATTGTTGATGCGTGAAGGCAGCGATTAAGGACAAATAAGCCAAGGTTGATTATGGAAGAGCATGTTCATTTTGTCTCAGGAGCCATTTAGCAAAGAATTTTCAAGATCAGTTGAGATGTCAAACTTTTATCTCCTCATTGGTTTTCCCAACTTGGTGTGACCCTGGTGTGTGTCTACAGCTGTCCATTTGACCTCTGTTGTACAGCCTAGTAGTGGAGTGCACATTGCATTCACCTTATACAAGACTCGCACTGCTGAAACTGCATTCTGCCTTTGCCCTCAGTATAGACTAGGACAAAAAAGCATTAAACACAAATGAACAAAAAACGGCAAATGAGATAATTTGTAGAGGCTGTTCTCATCAGAAGAAGGAGGAGGAAAAAAAGGTCACTGGACAGCTTGTAGGCTTTTTAATGCAGCTCGGAGTGCTGCAATAATGTGATTGGGCCTTCAAGGGAACACTCATCATTTATATCAAGGCGGAGGATTAAGGAGTGCTGCACATACTCATCATTAAGCTAATTTAACAGACAGGCTTATTGATTTTCCAGCTCTACAACACCCCTCTGGGCCTTTGAGGTTTAACGGGACTCAATAAACACGGAAGCCAATCAGTCAGCTGATTTAAGGCTAAGGAAAGTCAGAGGACTGCCCTGCCTGTTGACCAGAGCGGAAGGAGAGAATAGATGGTTTAGACCATCTGATCATTTCTTTAAATGGGAGCAGCTGACACCAGGCCACTAATTAAAGTGCATTTATTGGATGACCTCTATACTACTGGTGGCAAAATGAAGATGGCAACCTAAAACGGAAAGGATTGGGTGAAGTGCATCAACCTGATCTTGTGCTTATCGACAGGACAGAGGTGGAGAGTGAACAACAAGAGGCGTTTAAATAATTGATCTGTTCTCTGACTCACTGCTGTAGGAGCGTCATGTCATCGGCTCAGTCATCTGTTTCCCCTGCCTACTCACACACGTACGCAATCGCCAGGTGCACACATTAACGTGAATCCACAGCACTGGCAGTCAGCGAGAAGCCACACGCAATCACACAGGTGTGCAAACACACAGATAATTGTACCTGGGTGGAAGTGACCATATCCATAAACATACCATATGCACAAACACAAATCCTCTCTGATCCCCCGGGATGTGCCTTCATGGGATGTTCAGCGGTGAGTCATGGCTCTGGCCGGTACGACCTAACGTACACTAATCCTTCTTGACCTGATTAGACCCTCTCATTGCATCAGAGTTAGCCTCCTGCTGGCTGAGGTAACCACATAACCCAGATGGATTTGATACACATTTAAAAATACAGGCTCAGCCAAATGACATCACACTGTAATTGAGTGAGTGCTGTGCTCAGCTTCTTTCAATGGAGTTCCCAGATAAAGGAAAGTCCAACTATACACTGCACAGTGGGATATTAATTAAAATATGTCTATCAGCAGAGGATGATGGTGTAAAGGTTGCCTTGACTGATATTTTCAATTTCCAACACACTTGATACCAAACTATTGACTGTGCATTTCCTCCTTTGTTCCTTCAGGGCCGGGTGCAGAACACCAATATTACAAGTGCCTACAGTTCATCACACCAGTGTAGCCCAGACCTTAAAATGTATGGACATTTTATGAAAACATAAAAAGTTTGTCATTGGGAAAACAATTTTGGACTATTCTGTTGCGAGAAAAAGAGAAACAGATTTTTGACTAACTATGATATAATGTTTATATTTATATTATAAATATCATAATTTTTCAAAGGAGATGAAGTCGGTTTGGTTGAATTAAAGGTGAATAACACATTCACCTGTATATACCCAGTGGGACGAACACTGACTTGACAACTGTTTGACATTCATATGTGTCAACGCTTTTCAGACATCAATATGCATGAGGGGAAAAAACTCTGTCCCTCTGATGAAGTGATCATTTGGTGAAGCTTTTTAAGAAACTGCATGACTCACTTTTAAGTAAAACATGAGTAATACCTTTCTAATCTACATTGAAACATTCACAGTTTTTTCATTGTCAGTAATACTGCAAAGATGTCTGCAGCACAGCTAGCCATAAAGGGAAATTTTAAAACTCTAATATAAAAGCAATGAAAATATTTTTTATTTATGTGTTCTGTCTTTCCAATAGAGAGCATATGGAACCAACATTATCAATGATACGTTTTAATAGAAAGGATATGTTCGATGTTCCTGCGCAGATTCTCATTGAGCTTCGCCTCCAGCTCGCCCAGCTCCTCCTCAGCCTTCCTCATGTCTTTCTGCAGTTCTAGCCGAGACTTCCTCGTGTCGTAGTAGCCTCCCGTCAGAGCTCCTCGGTGGCTCACCTGGTCACCTAAGAAGTCACAACACAATGTAGTGCATAAGTAAGAGATAAAAGGCTTTTACAGCACTGGAATTACAGTGACATATAGTCCTAAAATGTTTATTCAGTGTTACAAAGACATCAACATCTAATAAGGGGCAGATAGTTTAATTGGGAGTATGATGATGCACTTGAGCCCTATGGAGAAGAGGTTTTACCCAATAGCATTGTCCATTACACGGCACAAATTGAAGTATAACCTTACTTTTTCTGACAAAAGGACAGATGATCAGATCAGCAGATGATTGCTGACTCATTTTCGGTTTAAAATTCTATCTCTGCTTTTTTTGGGAGAGCTGCTACTTTCCTCTTATGTTCTTGTGCTATACACTGGTACTGTGCATCGTGGGTCAGCTTACCCTCCAGAGTTATACAGTCCATGGTGAAAGCTCTGGCCAGCTGGGTGGACACTTCCATGCTGCGACAGATCAGGGTCTTTCCAAACACGTGCTTGAAGGCCTTGTCAAAGTTGTTGCTGTAGCGCAGCTTGCTGATCATGGGGATAGCGTCCTTATAGGAAAAAAACAGACAACAAAAACACGTTGGTATGAACACAGTGGCAAATACTACACACCTCATCATCAAACAAAAACTGGCTGTTGTAGGATTGGTAACAGTAGAATATATGTTTGGTGTAACTGGAAGCTAATGAAGACATACATAACATACAACATATTTCTTTTACGTTCCAAAGTTAGTTATAGACATTTTTTCTGTCAGGGTCTAAATTTACCATCTACAAAAGTACCAGATGCAATTAATGTTTGTTCCTTACGTTGGTCTCTGGGTAGGCGGTGTCCCTGACGTCCAGCTTGGTCAGGGGCAGGAATGTGACTTCTCCAGGCAGGTTCATTTTGTTGAACTCCATTAGTATTTTGGTGCTGACTTCGTCAGTCTCCACAATGTGGTAGAACAGTCTGGAAAACATCAGGTAGGCAGAGTTAAAACAAGGAAAAACAGTCAAATAAAGACATATGAGTGGGATGAGTTTGCAACATTGTAACTTTAACTACAAATCAAGGCTGCAACACTGTAAACAACTGAAGAACTGTCTGTATATCAGTAAAAACATTCAATGTACAAAATATATACATCTATTCCTATGAAGCCATGTAATTGTGATTTTCTGCTATTACAATTCATATCCGTTATGAAGACACAAGGCATATGGTATGCTGAAAACTTAACACTAGACAATGTTTCAAGCACTCTGAATATTTTAACTAGTCTGTTGGCGTTGGCACGCAGCTCTGAAGCTCTGAGCTTTACCCGGCTTCTTATAGCCACAGGACACATTTGTATCAGCCTGCAGGATGTGGAGCCTCTGTTGATTTTAAAAACAAAGCTTTCATACCCATCACAAATGTTTGTTAGGAGTTAGCAGTGAGAAAGTACAAATCAGCCCTCACCTGGTACCAGCAGTCACCTCCACACAGGTGTAAAACGCGGGCTCACACTCGAAGTTGTTCATGACGATGCCGTGGTAACCATTGATGACATGCTGGTTGATGCCCTTCCGGCGGAAATGTTCAAGGACTTTGTTGATGCTATCGATGCCGTTCAGGATAGCCTGGAGAACCACGACAGAAGAGGAATAATGAGTCATTTAAAATTACACACACTTAAGATTGGAATGTAACAATTAACACAGCAAAACAGACCTAAAACACATCAAAGACAAAAACAGAAAGAGCATTTTGTATTTTGTCAATATTTTGCACCACTATGAACAATACACTATAAATATCAAATGTGAGAGAGGACAGATAGAGTCCATCAAAGGCTGGAGACAGGATGAGTCAGCCTGGACTCATGAAAGAAAAATAAATGCAGGACATTTCTCCATGAAGCCACAAACAGCTGCCTTTCATCTTGGCAGACATTATTCAGAAGTGATATTTGATTGATGTATCTGCCCAGAAGAAACGACGGGCAGTTACTGGATGGGGCAGAGAGAAGTGAGTCATATGTAAATTTAGCTAGCTATGATAAGGCGCCAGTAGCGAGGCTGATGACTGATTCCATTTGATATACCTATCCTGACAACTGGCTGAGTCACAATGCGAGTCCTTCACGGTATTCAGGTGGGCTCATTTGGAAAGGGGGACGAGGGAGATGCACTTTTTCCACTTGGGGTTTGATTAATCTTCACTTGTCCGTTTCCTCTCTCTCAGTACTTCAGCAAGTAAGTGCATGTGTGGCGGTTTAATAGATGTGTGGCATGGCGGTTCTACCTCTGGCTTTTCTCAGTGTCATTCTGAGGATTATGGAGGTAAGACTACTAAACTATTAGTGTTGTATGATACATCTGTCATCAATTTCAATCCTCTAATAAGTCACTTCCGTTTTTGTGCCGACAGACACACATATTTCACTCGTGTCCAGGCTAAAGATTCAGGTCCGCTGTAGTAGCGTTATGCAACTCAATAATTACGCAGTCATACACAGTGACACGGACCTTGCCGGTGGCTGCTCGAAGGAGCTGCTGTTTCTTCTCCAGGTCCTCTCGTTTGGCTGCCAAGGCCTGCTGCTCTGCGTTCTCCTCACGCCACAGGTAGCTGGACAGACAGAGACAATCACACACTGTTACACTTATGTCACCAGAAACACCAAAACCCAACTGCGGCCATGATACTCGCAAAAAAATTCAGTCAGTGATAAAAACATCCCAAAACTAGGACACTGTATTAAATTGTTTACATCCTTTAGAAAACGTCTTGATGTGAATCATTTATGAATAAATAAAAACATCTCACAAGAAAGAAAAAAAGATAATTTTATATTTGAGAGCTAATTCTCTTCATGCATGCAAAATTTAGGTTAATCTCCTTGATTTCCACATTAGTTCGAATAATTTTGATTTATTTCCCCTCTAGATTGAGACTATTTGCTATTATCCTTGCATGTCAAATAATGAAACTGAACTATTAAAAATTGTAAAATTGTCTCCCTTTTGTTTTCATTTAGGTCTTTTATTGTGTGTTTTTAGGGGGTGGGGAGGTATTCAACGGTTTTAGCTCACACACAATGGTCTGGCTCCCCATCTCAGATCTTTTATCCCCATACGACCCTTCTGGCACTTTAAGATCCTCTGGCAGGAGCCTTTTATCTGTTCCAGACTCTCGGCTGAAGAGTCAGGGGGAGGCAGGCTGAGTAAGTGGCTTCTTTTAAAATCGAGGCTTAAAACGTACTTTTATCTGATTTCATCAGATTCTATTTTTTTATTTATTTTATTCTGTTTATGGGTTCTTCAATTTCTTATGTGTTTCTATATTATGTTTTGTGTTCTCTGCTCGCTGTGTGAAGCACTTTGTAACTAAAGATAAGTGCCATATAAATAAAGATATTATTATTAATAGCTTGCAGCTGTGGGGTCTGGATGGCGTGTTCCTATCAAAGCTGTCATTATGCTGCCTTTTCACCCACTACACCTAAACAATGGATCCCAGTGAACTAAAGGGTGCATGATGGATTCAATATCAGACAAACACGAGCATATTCTCGTGCAGTTTGTGTGATTTAGTAATGCTAATGAGGGCCTCTTACTGAATTTATTGGAATTCAATTTCCAATGAAAAAAACAAAACAATTAACAGTTGAAGAGGCTTGGATGGAAATGATCAGTTTGTCGTGTTTCAAGAAGCAGCTGTCTTGACTAGATGTTCACTAATAAGCCACAACACAATTCATCCAACCTGGAGGACCTTTTAAAAGCAAAAGGATAGCTGGCAGCAGAGGCCTGAAGCATCATCGACAGATGAATCGATTATTAAAATAGTTTAGTTGCAGCCATAATTCACAGCAGACAATACTACAATGTACAATGTTACTAAACGTTGCCAAATGGGAACAGCATAATGGCTTAAAGGAAGGGTGAACATTCTACCTTTTAACTTAATGCAATATGCAGGCATGACTCATGAAAAGATTAATCTTAGTCAAGTGAAACTGTGTGAAACTACACGCAACATAAATAAAAAGCTTGAGCACAAGTTAAATTAAATGAAGTCCAAGGCAGTGAGTGCGAAGAGAAGGTTATCTAACCTTCTCTTCGCCTATCTAGGAGAGCAAAGATAAAGTGCTTACTTTCTTTCGCTCTGCAGCTCATCTTTCCTGTTCTTCACTTCGTAATACTTTTTGTCCAGTTCCTCAACGCGGGTCTTGACCTCATTTAGGTCTTGATCAAGTTTCTAAAAAGGCGGAGTAGAAAGTGAGTCAGATACACTCACTCGTCAAGAGGTTGGATTAAAACTGCAGAAAGCCTTTACAGTAATGACATCATACAGTTGGATTTAAAAGTTCCTAAAACAAGTATATACACTTCCACCAGAGACCATGCAAACCAACTTCAGTCAATTACTGAGATTAAACACCAACAACACCAACCTGATGTCATTTTGAAAAAGAACAGAATAGATAAGCACTTAGGAATTACCTTTAAAAAGAAATTGACCAAAAACTATTACTAGTAACAGAGGCACAACAGCTACAAAAAGGTAACATTCTTAAACTGAAACTGATCCTGAAAATTGGTCTGAAAAACAGACTCCGGAGAACCGGAGCATGATTGTTTGGGGTCGTCTTACATTGTACTGCTCAAGGTTCTTCTCCTTGTTAGTCTCCGTGTCCTCCAGGTCTTTGTGGATGGCTGCGATCTGCCTCTTTTTATCATTGATGGCCTGGTCCAGAGATTTCAACTCCTTCTTAATCCACTTGTCCCTCTCCTCCTTGGAGGTGAACTGGCTGCCGCGGCCCTGCTTGGCATACAGGTCTGTCCTCTCCTGCGTAGCCTGGGCCAGTCTGGAAGGAGGCATAACAGGGAGTTACAACATTTTAAACTAAATCCACATGGAAAGCCACGTCAATGAACCATCTTTTCCCAACAAACCGTACACAGCCACAGTTACAGATTCAGACTTGAACATGCAAGCGGCAGAGCTTTAAAAGAAAGAACAGGTGTGATTTTTTTTTAGGTCCTTTAAAAGGAACATTAAGAAAGCATTGAAAACTGTTTCCTCAAGGTCACCTTTAATTCCAAATGTTTGCAGCACACCTGCATCAAACTACTTGTAGGAGAATCCACAAATATCTCCTGTGCGTCCAACTCTTGATCTCTCGCCATCAAAATGTATTCAGAAAGTGATGACTGACTCATCGAGTTATGCCTGGTCACCAGCTGCTCGGGGGATTGTAGCCGAGAATGACTCATCCCTACCTGGATATGCCCCGCTCTTCTTTTTCCTTCACCATGTTGAATTTGGGTTCAGTCTCCTGCAGCTCTTTTTGCTTTTCCTCAATTTTCTCCAACAGCTTCTGACGCTCCTTCAGCAGGCGTTTCTGGCAGAGCAAGAACAGGCAATTTTACAAACGAGATCTTCAAAATGTAGAACATCGAGATGAGGAGGGGGAAAAGAAGAAGCAACGGATGAATGTGGGGAAGTGGATAAGCTGTTAGAGAAAGGATGGTGGAAGGATGATTTTCACAATACCTACATTTACTTCTATATTTTATACCCGTGTGTGCTCACTCTTGCCACCTGATCTTGCTCCACAACAGATAACCACAGGGGAACTCAAACCTACTTTGGATACATGCAACACTCAAAGCAATAACAGTAATTCAGGGAACATGCAGAGGATAATTAAATAATCCTACAAGTGATACGAAAAGAAATCCCCAGCATAAACTAAACCCATTCTAAAAAATGCATCGTCTTTTTTCATTCATTAGGAATCTTCGGTGGCTGCTGATTTTGACAGATTTTTTTTGTGGGTGGCGATGGTGGGTCGTCATCCCACAGGTATGAAAAACCTCTACTCAGAGCAGCGAGTGACGCAGTTCTGCTCCGCTTGCTTTTCATTTGCTCCAATAACTCTTGGCTGATGCAGTGCCAGCCGTGGCTAGGTGGGCTTAATCCAACCACCAGCCAGCATGCTGCTCGGGACACATCATGGTTCACTCAGACTGAGCCAATAAAGCCGCTATGTATGATTACCGTCTTCATACTCACACGTGCACACAAATACACACTGAACACAAAGCCATACGGAAAGTGAGCCATGCCAGATCTGTACACACAACCTCGAGCCAAGAATGATGTATAGTGGAGCTGATGGCTGATACACAGGCTGGTGCTTCGCCTGTTTCGGTTCTCAAGTCATCTCACAATTGGACCAGGAAACTTTCTACTGAAAGAGTCAGCACTGAAAACTGTCAACTCTACACAAACGTCTTGTTTTAGTGCAGGATGAGACAAAAATCACTATTTGCTATTTAGATCAGTGCTCTTTGATTAGTTGATGGACTGACTGACAGTTTTCAAACAGAGGCTTTTCTTGTCATTGTCTAATATAAAACCATAAAACCGAATACATAAGAATGATCTTTAAGCAATTTTGAAGACATCCCCTTGGGCCCTGCTAATCCCACTTTTCTCCTTTTTTAAATATTTTACAGACTACATAATTGACCAATGATTTTTTTTAATGCACAAATTAAATCAACAGAATTACGAGGGCCCCAAAATGTCGCTATTCTTGCATAATGAAAACAGCAGCACAGAAGTACCCGTCTTTTCAAGTAGAAACAGGGCTGAGAAGAGAAATTACCATCCTTCTCTACATACACTGATGGCGCAGGGGAGGGGAAGTGGGGTGGGGGTGTTGTTTGTGCAGCATCACGTGTGCAGAGTGACGCAGATGGGAGGCTTCCGTACCCTCTGTTCGCTGTTGCCTGCCAGCTCGTCCTGCAGGTCCTTGGCCTTCAGCTCGAGCTTGGTCCTCTGCTTGATCTGCTCCTGGCGCTCGGCCGAGAGCTGCTCTTTCTCCTCCTTCATGGCAGAGATCTTGGACTTCAGCTCTCGCACAACACGCTCTGTCTCCTACAGAAAGGGAGTCGAAATAAAGAAACAGGCCTTGAGATTTATTTCACGGGGGTGTTAATACAACAGCAACTTACTTTGTCTCATCCTATCCATTTATTTAACAAGTTGGATACGTCAGCCCTCTAAAACTGTTATGCGTTCAATGAATTATGCATATATTTGTTTTCATGCGCTCTAATTAAATATTTGGACAGAAAGAAACAGATAGCCTGCTTACAATAAGACAACACCATGGTGATGAAAAGCGAATATTACTCAATAGTAGTTTCTCCATTCTATTTTTTTGTTTCTAAATTTTGCAGCCCAGATAAAAATTAAAGTTCAGTGACATCATTTGTCATCTCTTCTTACAACCACATCCTGACAAAATTCCAATAGTGACACTGTGATTCACAAATCATGCTTGCACGAGTAAGTTAAATCTTACTTACTCTACTTAAATAGTTACAGTAACCTTGTTTTAAAAATAAGAGTTCTGGACTTAAATAAATAAATCACTATTTAAACTATTTGATGAACACAAAACCTGAACATCTGAAATGTTTCCATGTGATTTTGAATAATTCACTAAATGTAACTCCGTAATAATGCTGTGATGATAATTACAATGTTGATTTTCAGCCATTATAATCCCAGATATCAGTATTTCTTCTGCAAGGTGGAATTCTTTACCTCTACTTTGTCTCGGGCATCTTGCTGAGCATCACGCAGCTGTCTGGATTTGTCTCCACAGGTCTCTCTCTTGGAGGAGAGCTGAAAAAAAAAAAAACAGAACACAAACATTTTGGTATTGAAGCAGCACACAATAGAGGAGGAAACTACATTTTTGTTTCTTGCATTAATTTGTATTTAAACAAGGATCGCAAATGTTTCTACCGTTCTAACTTTCAAATGGCTGAATTCCTGCCATTAAAAATGCTGTTTAAACCAGTCATGGCCAAATTAACATTAATAATCTGTATCATATTGCGTATATGTAATATTCTTAAATTGGGTAGTGATAATTTCCTGCCCCTTGGCACCAAAACTCATGTCAATCACAACGTCAAACATGTTCAGTCTTTTACTCTGTATATTTTTACACACACACACACACACACACACACACACACACTCTTCTTCTGGACTTTGTTACCTCATCCAGTTTGGCGCGGGTTTCATTCAGCTCCTGGTTATAGATGGTGTACTCCAGGGCTCTTCTCATTTTGTCCCACTTCTGGTACTGAGCCAGCTCCTCCTTCTCATCCTCCAGGGTGTGCAGCCGCTCCTCAATATACTTCAACAACTCATTGATCTTCTCTCGCTTCCCCTCTGAGGAACACAGGTTGTTTAAAAAAAAGAAAAAGTAAAATCACTAATAACTGCACGCTTAATTTTTGGGGGCTGGCATTTCTTTGATACAAGTAAAAGCTGTGTAGTAACAAATGCATGTTGTCACGTACATGTTATGGTCATGCAAAATGGCTTATGGAATAAAACACTGTTATATTGCATTATTATCCAACTTAAAATGTCATGATCAAGACTTAGTGCTGCTACTAGATGATCATATTTACAACTTTATTTTGAAAAGTGTTTTGGTTTTTGTGCACTGTACATTCTTTGCCTAGGGCTCATGAAACTTTCCGAATACATACTAGTGAACCTTGTGATACCTTTTCAAAAAAATCTTAAATTTTAATCCCAATTTATGCAGACAGAACATCATTTTGAGACTGAATCCCTTAAACATGAACAAAAGCATAACAGGTGTTTTGAGGCCAAACACTTCTGAGGCCTGAAGCAGGTTCAACATACCCAGGATATCTTTTCATTATCTGGCTTCACTAAACCAAACAACTGCGATCACATGATGCTGGTTATCAACTCGCTAAAAATCAATCCAGGGTTTCCCCCAGCTGCTGAATCCCTCTCACGATCCACGTACTGAGCTCCACTTCTTTCCTATTGGTGATGTCATTTTCTAACAGAGTTGATTGGTCAAGTAGGCTGTGCTTTTGTACACGCTGATCTCAAATTATCTCAAACATAACCTGCTCCGGAGCAGACTTATTAATGGTAGTCTATAAAACAATGTTAAGAAGCTTTTACCTGTCTCCTTCATGAGAGAAATACTCTCCTCTTTGCGCTCATCATACACCCGTGTCCCTGCCACCTCTCTCAGCAGCTTCAGACGCTGGGAGTCGGGTGCTGTGGCCATTTGGTTGATCTGCATGAAACATTGAAATAACGCATGTTCAATGCAGTGCTAAGATTTTCTTGACCTCCAGCTATGGACATAAATTTTGCAATGCATTACACAGTACTGGAAAATAAACATCTGTGAGGTCGGCAGCCACTCCTTTCTCACCTTTCCCTGCTTGACGATGTAGTAGGGGTTACTGCGGGAGAAGCCGGCACTCTCCAGGAGGTTCATGACATCATTCTTACTGCAACAATCATAGACGCCATCAAACAAAGTGATTACATGAATTCACAGAGTTGTTATTTCCTGTTATTACATGGACAGTCCATTCACAGCAATACTTACGTCACCATCTTCTTATCTAAGAAGTATTGGTCCTTCTTTGCGCCAATGACGCGCCGAAGGGAAACTTCCTCTTTGTCGATCTGGAAGGAGAGACATTTATCACTGGTTAAGAAGAGAATCACACACACAACAGCACAATTGGCTGGTTATGTCACAGTATTACCAGGCTGCATGATTACAGTTTCACACCCAGTTAAAAACAATCTTTGGGTTTCTAGAGTGGTGCAAACATCCGGCCTTCATCATCAGAATAATAAGCACTGTGTCTCCCGGAGACTGTGTGACTACAATCAGTGGTCATAGCAGTCGTCAGCAATTTAAGGAGACAGTTCAACATGAAGTGAACAAAGATTTACAGCGATGATACTGCACCATTTCCACTCGCAGCCTGGACTAAGGATGTTGAGAAAAGTAGATTTTAAAAGGTGATGCCGTATCTGGTGCCTTGCCACATGTATTGAGGTACATTAAGGGACCTGAACCAGTCTTTGTACAAAAGCAGGTGTAAAATGGGTTACGTTGCCTATCTTAAAAACTATATATTTTTTATGTGGCTACTTTTTAATGCTATGGTTAATTTGTACACACACTTGCAGTAAACAATTAAATACGACATACAACAATAAGCACATATAGGCTTACATTTGCCAATCTAGACTGCATTCCAATATACCAGTACACCACTAGCTTTAGCTTATGATGTCTACAACAATCAAAGCCACCAGGTATTTATGACACAATCAATCTGTGTGTCTGCGATTACAGTAATAGGATCAATATGAAATTTTTGCCATTCCCTACCGGCAGTCGGTTGTCAGAGTTGTCAAATATAATCTCCACAAAAGCTGAAATGACACGAGGACCAGTTCCCTCCTACAGTGACAGGGGAAAAAGTACATATTCAAACACAATAATTTAATTGTTTACATTTATTAATGATGTTTCAATCTCCTATAAACACAAACTTTGTATTTTAACAGAAATGCGTCTAATCCTATAAAGACTAGGACATTGTACAAGATTTTGTCAGCACAAGCTTGTCTAACAAGACATTTCTACACAGCCAGTCTGTAAGAGGGTTATTTTCAAAACCAGTAGCTGGGATCTGTAGTTTCCTTGACATTCGCCTGTACTTACATGGAGCAGGGCCAGGCGCTGTTCCGGTCGCAGGTGACTGAACTCATCACTGAGCACAAACTGGATGGCTAAGAAAACAGAGTGGAGCCACAGTTTTAGACAATAAAAATTTAAAACACAGCAGGAAAAATAAAAGTTTTACCGCCGTAGGATTAAATTAATTGAGGCTCACGTACCATAGAAAAAGTTACTTTTTCCGGACCCATTTCTTCCAACTGTAACGTAAAAAAAAAACCCACATTGAGGACATGGTGACATATGCTCACAACCAGGGACAAGAGACAAGTGTTCGGCAAACTAATTTTGGCCTGGCAACCCAAGTAAATGTCATCATTCAAAGTACATCCCCTTACACCCACACACACTATAAAAAAGTAAGTAGTAAAATAGTAAAATACAAAAGAATGAGTGAAAAGTTGAGGTGAGCACACACTCACCGATGACATTGTGTTTTGGACTAAACGGGTCGACCACCGTTTGGTCCCTGTAACTTCGGAACCCCTGGATGATGACCTGCACAAGAACCCAGAGACCACCGTGAGCACACGGCCCATAACACCCTCCTATTCACAATAACCGTAACCACACGCGGTAACTAGACGAGGTCACGTCGAGGGACTTCAGTAGCAAGACAGGAACCATTCCTGGATGCAGTGAATCCTTCAGATATAAGTTAGACTGAACCTTGTAACGTGTGTGCTACGCGCAGCATCAAATGTTTTACAAGCGGGGCAGCATTTCCAACAGGGCCTCGACTGTCGGCCGCCGTATGGACCATTTTTCATTCAAGGCGTTAATGGGTTTGCATGCTTGCAAACGAGATAAGCCACGTCAGACACCTAAAGTGCTATCAATGCTCACATTTACATTTGAGGAAACCGACCATATGATATTGTGCAACTTTAAAAGAAAAGGTAACCAATCCGCTAGCGTTGAAGCGTTAGCTTAGCATCCGGAAAGGGGGACGGGCAATTCAATTCTATTCTAAATCCAGGTAGCTCTAGATAGCATTAGCAAGCTAGCTCTTTAATTCATAGCTATCGGGTGGGTGCGTTTGCTTAGCTCAGCAATCCCATAAACGATAGACGGTGTGTAAAACATCGGTGTCCCGGTCACTGAGCGGAATAGCGTTAAGATAGCCCACTTGACGTTAGGCCGGTGATAGTCGGCAACGCGTTTCAGTCTGGTGTCGTTAGCTTACCTGTTTGATGTACATGGCTGACTAAGCAGGCCGTCTGCTTTGCTGAATTTGGAGATAAGCTCCCCGCTCCACTAAACTGGAGAAACCGGGAATTTAATAGCCAAAACTTAACCAAATATTAATTGATGCATTCAAAATTGTTCACTGTGTAGCAAGAGAATAACATGGAAAATGGCGGCGGGGGCGGGATTGAATGGACCATACCACTATGTAAAAACAGGGGTCTTGCAGTAAACCTAATACTAAATAATGTGTGGTAGTGGAATAGATTAGACAGAATTTACTGTTAAAATACCACAGTTTTAAATATAATGTTTTCAATCTTTGGTAATTTTGTGGTTGTACGTAAACAACAAGTTTAACAGGTTTTCTATTTATTTACCACCCTATTTGAACAGTTGGTACAGTCTAGCTGCCTGTTTTCAAGGCGCCAAAGACAGAAAAAAGTCTAAACTCAAGTAAAGCAGAAACGAAATTTGTTAATCGACAAGGGCTGATGTTTATTGATAACTACCAAACTATATGTTTTATTCTTTAGATAGCACAACGTCACTCTTTTTCTAATGTGTGACTTAAGTTCTTTACATAAACATGTGTTCAAACATAAACGTTTTCATTTATAGTTTGGTTACGCTGGACTCTTATGCACACTCACGCAGTCTTATCTATTGTATCTAAATCTGTTAGAGGCCAATTTAATCACTGCAGGTGTCACTGTTGCCTCTCCTGCTGTATTTGGGCCTGTCCTGTGAATTTATATTCTAAACGCAAGGTCTTGATAGTGGTATTGATTTTTTCCTACTTGTAAATTGTTAGTATATTGATTTTTCCTACTTGTAAACTAACGTCATAAAAGACTGCAGTTAAGCGAGGCGTTAAAGGTTAATCCGGTATTTTTAATCCTGGGCCCTGTTTTACATTATTTGAGGTTTAAAAGACTAATGGCCATAAAAAAGTGTGGCCCTTTTTTTTTTTTTTTGAAAGAGATCTGGTCTAACGTGGACTTAAAAATCAGTAAATATCCCTTTTTTGCATTTTCACAAATAGAATAAAGGTTTCACATATCTGAAATCGTGTTTTGAAGAATCTTCAGCCTCTGTGGGATAGTTTAGTCCAGACTGACAAGTCAAAGTTTAGTGGTTTTTGATCTGGACCTTATCCAATGTCTATGTTCTCTAGAATAAAGGTTTCTTAAATGTCAACGTGAGTTTCAGAGAGTAT
Organism: Nannoperca obscura; assembly: GCA_036024295.1. Lineage (NCBI taxonomy): Eukaryota > Metazoa > Chordata > Actinopteri > Centrarchiformes > Percichthyidae > Nannoperca > Nannoperca obscura. The sequence continues at coordinate 24,355 of JAVQJL010003131.1, forward strand.
TAAGGCTTTAAATGTCTAACATGCTTTCACAACAGTAAGCTGAGTTTCCCTTAACTTTCCCCTTAACTGCCAAATCGGAAGCTGCGAATCGGAAACCAACTTCAGTCCACTTGCGATCCCATTTGACTCAATTATAAATCCATCAACTACCAACACAAACAATGCAACAATGATTACATGACAACAACTTTATCTTTGTGGTGAAAACATTTATTAAACACATTAACATCCACATTATTGAAAAGATCAGACAGACTCTTATTTTCAAATAAATTAGGTTTAAATGCCTGACTGTATTTGTGAATAGGCAAATATATCACAATATCAACCTAAGGCATGTATATTGCAGTTTATCACTGTGCTGTGTTGTTTCATCGCTGCAGTTCAGAAGACAGGAAACATCAATGTCTGTAGCTCCTGGATTTCGTAGGCCTGAAGTCCCATGAATTGGGTACTATTATCTTGATTTTTCGTTGTTTCTGATCTTCAGTCTATCTGCTCTGCTGGTTTCCACAACAGGCACACAGGGAGCATTATTTTAAATTTTTTCAAGTAAGACTACAAGCAGTCATAGTTCAGTTTAAGGCAGTGCAGTTATTGGGCTCAGTTTGAACTGGTGGTGGACCGGGGACTGCAGGCAAGAGGTAGGGAGGGTGAACACAGATGGCTCAAAGTTTTTGGTGTTGAAGGTGGTGGTAAAGTCGTTGGCAAAAAAGGAGGCGGACTCCTGGGCGCAGGGTGTGGCCGGTTCAGGTGTGGCGGCATGAGCTGGGGCCGTGGAGAGGACCTCTGACTCAAACTGCAGCAGCTGACCCATGAAACTGAAGTTGGGTGAGATGACCGCTCGGCGCTGCTTGATGATGTCGAAGGCCGCATCCAGCCGCAGCTGCTGCGTCCTCATGATGTAGGCCATGCAGATGGTAGGTGAGCGCGAGATGCCTGCTTCGCAGTGGACCAGGACTTTCCCCCCTGACTGCTTCACGTGGTCTGTTAGGAGAAGAAGAGAGAGACAAGCCCGTGTTAATGATCTGTGGCGCATCATTTTCATTATTAGACAAGCAAATAGTCAATTTAAAAATATTGAGTGTTGTGTAAAGATTTAATTTTAAGTTTAATTTGGGTGCGTTTGTTATTGATATTTTTAAAGTCAAGTTGGGTGGTGGAGAGGTTACAATGAATCAACATGGAGTTTTAAACAATGAATAATAAAAAGTAAAAATCACATTTTAACTGGGTAATCATTGCCTACTCCTTACTCCCACTCTCTAATTAATACAAACAATTTTCTGCGCATCCATCTAGTTTCTTTCTCTCTCACACACACACACATACGCACATTAGCCAGCAGGATATTATGGAAAAACAGGAACATCAACCTTGTCAGTACACCTCATTTGTAGGGACACAAAAATGCACACACGTTGCATACCAGACACTTGCGAGGCTTGTCTGAGTCACAGAGCGCAGCTGTACATGAGACTGTCTTTCTCCTACACTGCTGTGGGGGCGCTGGGTGCTGCTGCAGAGTTCATGGAGGTACAGAGATGCTTGTTCTAATTTAGAGCTGCAGCACTCCCACACACTTATCTGTCTGTTTTAATGCCTACACACATATCTACTTTCTGTCATCTGTATAAATGTTGCTCATGACACATTTCAAAATCTAGTAAATGCTTAGAACACCTACACGTCTCTTTCTCTGTCTGCCTCGTTAGAGCTTGATCGTCCGACCCATGTGCCACTCTCTTTCTATTAAGTAGAAACATTGAGGGCCACTTCTGTCCGGCCCTCAGAGCCACTGCAGGGGGAACAACGAGGATTTCTGACTTCTCTGATCCTCAATAAATGAATCATGAACTTCCCATATGGGTTGGAGGATGCAACAAGAGAGAGAAGAGGGGTGAAAAAATACAGCAGCAGCGGGTGTTTTAATGACTCTCCTCGAGTGATGTGCCCTCATCGGCTGGAGATGTCACAACACGCTTCAGCAGCTGATTTCATCCAGGGGGTCAATAATGTTTATCACGTCCTCCCTGACTATACATCCGTCAACAGGTCAGAAGGGTTTCTGATTGGGGATCGATATTTATTTGAGGACCAGCTGCTGCTGCTGCTTGGTGAGGATTTCTGTGCAATTTTAGAGGCCCCCTCTGAATGCCGGCTAAACCTGCCGCTGGAACAATTTTTGGCTATATGTAATGACAAACGGGCTTACACAAAGACACCCTAAATGTAGGCTGCATCCCCAAACAATGCACAATACCAACAATAGCAGCCAACCAATACTGGTCAGCAAAGCTGCTCGTGGGTGAGCTTTGTCCTTGGTTATACCTGCCTATAAATAGCCACCAGCACATTGTGTACATCTTTTGCTGCTGCTGCTATTATCCAGCACCTCTCTCCTCTCCCACACACTCTCTTCCTCTGTAACACATTAGCCTACCTATTACCCTCTAGTCCATCAATGATTCCCACCTGCACGCAACCAACAACTGCGTTTTCTCACTGTGTGTCAGTAAGCTAGCTCTTATCCTCCACCCAGCCATCATAAACAACTGTGTTTGAGTCTGTGTGTGTGTGTCAGTCAGCCTCCGACCTCCTCCACCCGGCTATTACTAAACACGGACAGCTCACCCAGTTGTCACAGTGACTGGCCACACCCGGCAGAGTAAGCCACTGAGATTAGGCCTGGGAGGCGATGACGGCATGGGAGCGTCTTTTTCAAGTTAAGACGGGGGGAGGAATGGAGGGAGGGAAGGAAGTCGGAAGGGGACGGGGGATGTGAGCAAATCCTGAATGAAAGCTGTTGGTGGGGGATTGAAGGCAGGCAAGTTAAACTGATTACAGCTGGGTTTCTTATAGCTCTCTATTTGTGAATGGTATAGCAGTAAAGAGGCAGCGACAAAGGAGGCTTATTTGTAGACGCATCTCAAGAATAAAGACACCTATGTATAGGAGGCACTCAGCTTGGGGAGTTTTTAGACTCCTTGAGGAGATGCTGGACTATAAATATACAGAAGCTGATGTTCCAGGAACAGATTTGGGTGACTAAACTATAAGCATAACATACATAACAAGACAGAAGAACTCCATCCTGCTGTGACTTTTAGAATTCAGATTCAGACGCAAACCTTCGAGTGTGACCCCTGTGTCAGTCAGAAGATAAGTAAAGCGCTGCACCCCGTGAAAGGATGACATTCATTTCAGGCGTGGCATGACATTTATTTCCTTGAACTCACCAATAAACTCTATGGCCTCCTGGAAGTGGGAGCTGATATCGGCTATGTGGCTGTCCTCCACTGGGATCCACTTGTAGTCGTAGTGGCCCTTGGCCGGCTGCAGGTCCCTGCGCGACACATTGAGCAAGGCCGTGATGTGAAGGTCGCTGAGATAGTCCTGTCTGGAGGCGTGGTAGGCACTACCGAGGTAGAGGAAAGGCAGGATCTCTACAGGTTTACCCTGAAAAAAGGAAAGGGGGGAGAAGAAAAACAGGCGTGAGTCCATGTAGATAAGGACTATAATATACAACACAGTAGGGTTTCACAGCCGCCTAACAAGACATAACACTGGACCCCAGATCTCGATGCATCTGCTTTAACCCACCCAGAATCAACCTCTGAAAAAAATGCACCCGTGGTCGAAGACACAACACATCCAAACACCTGTCAGCTCAATAAGCTGCAGAGCAGAACATTATGTTCTTCTGCAGACAAAGCGCACATGAGTGCGTGCAGCTGGAAGAATGGATTTCCCCTATTCTCTAAACCATTCAGTGAAATTACACACAATATGTCAAATACAGACACAATAGAGTGTTCTTTGAGATGTGAAGCAGCCACATGCTTTCTATCTGGGCAACGGAGGAGATAGTGGAAAGGTCAGAGATGAAAGAGTGTTTTTCTCTGCAAAGTGCCCACGATGTCAGCTGGACATCACTGAGTGGTCTCTCCCTTTTTTTATGAGCCAAACACGAGATGGCTGGCTAGCAGTGAAGGTCAGAGAATATCACATGTATGTGGAGAAAATGTTTTGATGGGCCGATGCCAAATGTAAGTGTCTCTGATGTCTTGGATGCGTTATTGGATAAGGTTAAAAATAAAAAACTGGCAGTGAATGTGCGCCCTGCGTGGGAGAGTGGGAAGTGTATTGTAAAGGGTGTTTCCATACCTGATCGTAATCTGGTTTGTGGTGAGAAAGCTTCTCACTGTGGAGGTTGACTCTTTTCTCGGTTTCAGTTCCGCTCTGGTCGACGGTTTTCACCTCAGTGCAAAGTTCAGGGTATTGAGAGTGGAAGTTCTCGTATCCTCCTGAGAGAAAGGGGGGAAACACGAATACATAAATAAGCTTAGAGTAATTCTACCTCAACCCGCCCAACACACACACACACACACACACACACACACACACATAGGCCTACACATCTTGTGAAATGGCAGAGTTTATGAAACAGTCTCAACACCGGATTATAACATTTATAACCTGATTATAAGCGCGTAATTAATTACAGGAGCCCGCGGTTGAAGGAGCGGTAATCCTTTTAGGGCAGCATCCCGAGGACGCAGAGGTGACAGACGGAAATGGATGTGTTTCAACACATTATCACATCCCCGATGGATTTATTTATCTAAAGAAATGGCTCAAAGGGCAGTCAATGTTGTCTTTTTTTTGTTTTTGTTTTTTATCAATGAAACTCATTGCACCACCGATTTGCTTGCGTTTCTCCCACACTGACTCATCCGCTCCGTTGACGCACTCGGGACATATATGAAAAAACAATTAGGCTGCTCTCAACACAGGGCGAGAAGGATAATAAGAGAAAGAAGATGGTTTATTAGGAAAAGTCAAATAAGATATTTAAAAAAAACATACGGGGTCAGTCCTTAAAAATAGGAACCGACGAGGAGATCTCTCTGAGAAAAGTGCATAATCCTTCCTTATAACACTGACCACAGATTCTGAAGATTTAGGCTACATTAATGGCCTACAGTATTAATATGCTAGAGCCAATACATTTGTGGGTTAACAAAAAAATACGGTTTGATTAAAATACAATCTTTCTTATTAGTAGGATATTCAACCGAGGACATGTATAGACTGGTCTTTAATGTTCCCTATCTGAATTTATGAACAGTTGAATCTCTCAAAGCGCTCACCTTTCAGGAAACAGATGTTTGCCCCGCTGGCTAGATGTGACAGAGTGTTTATTACTATTTGTGCTACGCTGTCCTTTTTCAGTTTTTGCCAGTGGGACGTCCGGTCATCCAGAGCTACGATTGCCGATACGCTCCCCTCCCGAAGCCGAAACAGGGCTCTCTCATCCGGGATGACAAACTGCAGAGGTACCGGCCCTCCTCGCGACCTCCGGACCACCACCGAGTTGAGATTGACATTGACAGAGCCTTTGATGTTGGAGTTCACGAATGAGAAATAAGGTCGACAATCCACAATAAGGCAGCTCCCACTCTCCTTCCTGATGATTTTCCTCAGACGGCGGCCGTCTATGCTGGTGACTTTCATTTTGACGCCTATAGGAGTTGTTGTTATTATTATTGCCTAAAAGAATTCAACTGGATTGCTCCTAAACGGCGGTTACGGGGAGAGCGAGGAGTCCCGTGCGCGTCTCTGCCTACATGTCCTCCAAGGGGATTCCGGCCGATCAGTTTTATGTGAATGGGACCTCCGGCGCGTGACGCCATGAACCATATTTGGACACCGGCGAGGTGTGATTGCAGCAAAAAACACGCCCACATCTGTGACTGGATAGTGACTCCACCCCCGGCTCTGGTAAAATAAAATCGGTGTTGCTGCAGTGAGCTCGATATTACTCACCGTGTGTCCTCCTCTAGCAGCACCCACACCTGTCCTTTCATTTTCAAGTTCCCCTCTGACTTCAGCGAACATCTGTGGACATAAAGCGACAGGGTTTTTTTTTTTAGAAGAATGACTACAGCTAATTGAAAAAAATAAAAACTGCTGGAAATCCCAACGACTAAATAAAGGATGCAATATTTTAGGAAGGGTGCTATCAAACATCAGTCAGAATTACAAATCTCCATAGGAAAGAACACAGTAATAGAGCTACTAGGCTGTTAGATGATTGATGAAGAATACAAACACACCAAAATGAAGCATTAAAGGAAAATCATAGGGATACAATGCAATATGTGAAATAGGGCTGCATTGTTTTGCATTGCAATTGTTTTTATTAGCTGATGACCCCAATTAAGTGATTAGCCCATCCGCCACTCGAGATATCAACGTTGTGCAGATTATTAAGGGATAGTAACAACAAGTCCTATGAGCTAAACTGATTATTTTCTCGATTACAGAATGATTATCCGTTTGGTCTGCAAGATGTCAGAAGATGCCCGTCACAGTTTTTCCGACCTCACGGTGACTTCTTCTAATGTTTTGTTTTGTCCAAAATCCAAAGGTAACCAGCTTCCAATGATATAAAGCAGAGAAACGTTGCAAATCCTACAAATTAAAAAGCTGGAAATGTTTGTCATTATTACTTAAAGACAATAAAAAATAAAAAAAAACGACCAAAACAGTAGTAGCTGATTCATTTTCTGTCAGTCAACCAATCACTTAATCAACTAATAGGCCCTTATACAAAACGGTGGGTATGGTCACTGTATACATAAACTCATTATTGTGTACCACAAACAAACACTTATGGGGGAAGATCACAGACAAACATTAAAGTGATATTACTGGAAATTAATAATACAAAGAGCATGACATGACACACTACAGGAAAAAAAACATTTACAGTGATAGAATAGCAAATGAAAAATGCCATATAATATGTTCTCCCATATAAACACATCATTGTGTACCACACCAACTTGGCTGTAAATTGGCAAAGGTGATGTTTTTTTTATTAAGGCTGCTTATACATAATCTCCTGTGTTGTAATGTGGTGAATTTCAAGGAGAGCTCAGAATCTGGACGACAAGTAGCTGACAAAAGCAACCTCTAACGTCCGCATGGCCCCATGTATAGCCCAGTGAACCTGCCTTATATCCCTCAGCATGTAAGCCTAATCCCCCAAATTAATTAACAGGTTTAAACGTCACACTGCATGTACTCACATGACGTGCAATCAATTCTAAACCGCAGCTCAGAACTGTGTTTGTGTTTTGTTTATCCTACTGCAGTTGTTCTTCATTTAATAGTTTCTCAACCAAAAAGCACATTAAAAACAAATTATTTTCATAATAATTCTCATTATTCTCTCCAGAATAATGAGAATATTATAATAATAATAAGAGTTCAACATTTTGGGAAATAATACTTATTTGCTTTTTGGATTTTAATTTAAGATCGAGACTAGTCTCATGTCCGTATGGTAAATATGACGCAACAGCCAGCCAGTTAGCCAGTTCGCTTATCATAGCATAAAGACTGGAAACAGAAGGCTCTGTCCAGAGGAAGCAAATTCAGCCTTCCAGCACCTCTGAAGCTCACACATTACACTAATTTGTGTAAGCAATAAAAACCAAAGTGTGAAAACAACAATTTTACATTTTACCTGGGGTTATGTCCCACACTATTTCTTGGCTGGGAGCAGTTGCCAGGCAACAAGCAGACATACTGGTCCTGCCCGCAAAATAAATGCAGAATTGTCGTTTTTAAGAGGTGGTTGAATGGATGGAACACGGTAGAATGGCACAGAGACAGACAGACAGACAGACAAATACATAGATAGATAGATAGATAGATAGATAGATAGATAGATAGATAGATAGATAGATAGATAGATAGATAGATAGATAGATAGATAGATAGATAGAT
>JAVQJL010003145.1:0-27584 GCA_036024295.1 Nannoperca obscura
TCCATGTGCGGGACCTACGCTGAAAGATGAATGACACGTTTCTATTGGCCAGTTTTGATCGGAGTGACAGCTTGGCAACATGCCGTCAGTTAACGAGAGAGGCTGTTTTGAAGTCCGCCAGAGGAGACTGGAGAAAGTCGATACGAATGTCTTTACACATAACTTCTGTCTTAGTGATAGCTATAATGTTATGTTTGAGCTAGATTGCTTTGGTTTAACGAGCTGTGCGGTTACATTACATTACATTTAGGCATTTAGCAGACGCTTTTATCCAAAGCGCCTTCCAAAAAAGAGGTTTACATAAAGTGCATAGAACCATGATTGAAAACCACAAGATGTCTCATTAAACTTGTAAGGGCTGGTGATGAATCACAAGTGCTATAAGTAAGTACATTGCTGCCAATGGCAGAATCAAAAGAGCATTAAATCTAAGAAAAGATGATCTTTGTACATTATTAAATACAATACATTCAAACTAGAAATACCATTCCACTATAGTATTGTGCAATATGCTATACTTTATAGAACCAATGTGTCATTTAAGAGCTGTTGTATTCCCGGAACAAATGAGTCTTAAGTCTTTTCTTGAAAGTGGCCAGACAGGTTGTTTGTCTGACGGATGTGGGGAGCTGATTCCACCAATGGGGGTCCTAACAGGAGAAAAGTCTTGAGTGTGAGCGGGTGTCTTTGAGAGAGTGAACCGCCAGGCGGTTCTCAGAGGCAGACCGTAGTTGGCGGGTGGGGGTGTAAGGCTGGAGGATGATCTGGATGTAGGTTGGTGCTGTCCTGTTCACCACTTGGAAGGCCAGTACCAGGGTCTTGAATCTGATACGAGCAGCAATGGGTAGCCAGTGAAGGGAGATGAAGAGAGAGGTGACATGGGTGTACCTCGGTACGTTGAAGATCAGACGTGCTGCTGCATTCTGGATCTTCTGGAAGGGACAGATTGCACAGGCTGGGAGACCGGCCAGGAGCGAGTTGCAGTAGTCCAGCTTGCAGAACACCAGTGCCTGGACCAGCAGTTGGGTCAAGTGCTCCGACAGGTATCTCCTAATCTTCCGAATGTTGTAGAGGGTGAATCTACACGATCGGGAGACTGCAGCAATGTGTCTCTTATAACTCTAAAATGACCAAAGTTATGCTTTATTGTTACAGTCACTCTTAAATATTTAACATATACTACTTTTACTGTAATTATTGCAATGCAAACAACTCTGGAGGTATTTTTGTATCTTTTTTAAGCAGTCAAAAAATGGTTTGAGAGAGAAACTTTCCACACTTTTGCTTGCAAACCCTAAAAGTTTTGCTTGCGAATCTAAAAGTTGTGCTTCCGGTTCTGCTGTATTACGTGGGCGGGACCTACGCTGAAAGATGAATGACACGTTTCTATTGGCCAGTTTTGATCTGAGTCACAGCTTGGCAAAAAAAAAAACTGCTTTGACTGCTTAAAAAAGACACAAAAATACCTCCATAACATCTGTCAGTATTGTTGACGTGGCCCAAACTGAGGAGGGCAGCAGTGCACCTTCGTTGCGTCTGGTCCGCAAAAGAAGAAGAGGTTCGATTAGATCGATGTTCGTCTATTTGTGTCTATTTGGGGTACTTCCTGTTCCAAAGTCCAGCTGAGAACCAACTGGTCCAGCTATAACAATTAAAAGAGAGAGATGCGCGTGGAGGTGTTTATTAATTGTGCAGCGTTGTGAGTGTGTGTTTCAGACAGACATGCAGCAGTGTGTGGAGTCTCTGGTGCGACTGCTGGAGTCATACAGAGGGAGAGACAAAGTTGTAAGTACTGTTGTAGTCACATTTAAAAGACCAGGAGTGCAATGAAACGCGATAAAATGTGAAAGTTCTTGGTTTTATATTCAAGGTTCAGTGTAAGTGTAGCGTCGACATTCAGTTCAGTGTTTCCTGCCAGCTGCATTGAGGGTTTATACACAGGCGGTGTCTAAATGTTAGACACGAAAACAGAAATAGTGGCCAAAGTCCTGTGAACGCATCACATCTCCAGTGTTAAACATTAATAAAGCCTTAAGTTTCACCTTATAAAACCCTTAAGACAAGGTGGCTTGAATTTAAATCTAAATGCTACAGTAAAATATTTTTTTTTCCAGTTTTCTTTTAATGATGTATCATTTAGCTGTGTGATATTATTTCAGAAATGTTGAAATACTGCATGAATACTGTTGCTGTTATATTAATACTGATACTTTCACAATCAGTTAATCATTTAGGTCATTTTTCTAGAAGAAAATGAGAAACATCCTCTAGTTTCAGCTTTTTCATTGTGAGGATTTGCTTCTTTTTTTGTCTCTCACATTCTAGTAAACTGAATATGTTTGTGTTTTGGACTCTTAGTCTGACAAAAAAAAAAAGGCTTTGGAAAATGGTGTCCATTTTTCAATATTTACTGATGTTTTATTGACCAACCAATGAACTGAGAAAATGTTCAGCACATTAATCAATAATGAAATGAAAATAAAATAAGGTTGCAGCCCTGGTTGCTCGCTTGTAAAAAAAAAAAAAAAGAACATTTCTCTTTTTGCAATCCATCAATTCTGCAGTTATAGATGTTACTTAGTTTTTAATACATTTTGGTCCAGATGCTCTACAGCTCAGTTTCTCAAGGAGCTTTTTCAAGACCTGGCAACTCAAACTGTCCCTTTAAATGGCCCGGACAGCATTAGAAAGTTAATGCTACGCAACATATAAACCATTCATAAAGGGTGGCTTCAAATATTTCAAATACAAGAGAGCAATAACAGAATAACATGCTGTGGTTTAGTAGAGCTTTCCCAAGTACTACCCACTGTCTTCCGCCTCTGTTTGTCTTTCCAGATCAGGACGGCCTGTTATGGCTCCCAGCTGATTGGAGGAGTTCTTTCCCGCAAGGCAGAAACGGACGTTTCATCCCGCCGGCTCGGGAAAAGTCTGCTGCGGTTTTCTGCTCAGCTCAGCCACTGCCGGACGGTGCTGAGGCTGTTTGATGATCTGTCCATGCTGGCCTACTCCCGCAGCTACGGGATGGGAGCCGGGGTGAGCCACGCGACAAACACTCCCCTCCGTCCTCTTCTCCGTCTCGAGGGGTAATACAGAGTTTCACCGTTTGCTATGCCGCGTTAATGTCGCGTCTTTCCAAGGAGGAGGACGCGGGCGTGCGTTGGATATCGGTGTTGACCAACGTGGCTGACCAGCTGTACTACCCCTGTGAGCACATCGCGTGGGCTGCGGATGCTGAGCTCATCACAGTGAAGTCTGACAAGTGGTGGCTGTTCAGCACGGTGCTGTGGGGAACCTCTCTGCTGCTGGGGATCCTCAGGTCTGAGATCGTCTGTCCACGAACATCCAATTTAATCTGACTACACTTGCTATAAGGAGGAGGCTGAAAAAAAGTCCAAAATGTTGATGATAAATGAATTGATTTAATTTGTATTTCCTGTGCAGAGAGAGCCTGATATACCTTTATTCCTCCATGCGCAAGAGGCTTTATTGTTGTCCAAAAACGCTAAAAAACATAATGGGTGACATGTTCCTTTATTACAGTCAACACAGGCACTGTGTATTAATCTGCATTTGGTCTTTTCATGGGATCAGTTGACGGCAAGAAAAATATAGAATAATGCCGTCCTTATCTTTAAGTAAATTAAATGCTGACCATGTTAAAAAAGTGCGTGCGTGGAGTAAACGGCCATGAAATGCTGTCATGTGAATCTTTTGCTCGTCAGATCACTGCGAGTTCTGCTGCTCCTGAAGAAGAAGCTGAAGAGATGCGACAGGGACGACGTTGGCTACAGGTGTTGCATCCACAGTTTTTCTTGTCTTTCCACTTCATGTAGAGAGGGATTCTCCCGGCGCCTGTGAGACGTTGTTCTGTAACGTAAAAGGCGCAGGTTCCAACCACACGCCCTGACAAACCCCATGTTCCTCTCCTGCAGACACTCTCAGCTCCGCAGACAGATGCGAGGGGAGGTTCTGTCTGTCCTCAGCAGCGCGGCCGACCTCAGCAATGCCATTCATTGGATGCCGCCTGGCTTCCTGTGGGCGGGACGATTCCCCAACTGGCTGGTGGGGCTGATGGGCACCGTCTCGTCTCTGATTGGTTTGATCCAGATGAACGCCGGCGACGGAGATCAGGCAGAAAGTTCAGCTCACAGTGAGGAATAGATCCGGTGCTTTGGTGACTGAATGAATGACGCGCATTGGTGGAAAACGCTGAATGAGAGGATGCGTAGCAGGTTTTAATGTCTGTGGAGATTCATTTCAGTTTCTTAGACATTTTAAATGTAGCAATTTTAGCCAATTATCCAAGTTCTTAATCAGATGTGAGTTCTTGAAAAAGTGGCAACGCATCTTCAGATCTTTTTTTGTTTCATCAGACAGTGGGAGGCAAGATTTGATGAAGAGATGAATCAATCAAATGTTCTTTTATTTAGCTCTTATTTCCCGGCTAACTGCTGCCGCATCACAATCACACAAATGTGACGTTGATTTAGTATTTCTGTGTTGTTACATGCAGATAAAACTATTAACATGACGAATCAGCAGGATTCAGGTCCTAATGATGTTGTGGTTAATTACAGCTCCTGCGGTAAATCGTCTTTGTATTTAGCACATAAAACCTCCTAATTTTTATTCTCTGAGACTGCTGCAGTGCAGCCTACTTTCCAAAAACAACGACTATGGCTGGAATTACAGCTCTTTTGCTTGAGGAGTACAAGACTGCTTACGGTGTGCATCCTTGTTTGCCAATATGCAAAGTGGTCCGAGACTTCATCCTGCACGTGATACGCACGTTGAATCTTGCAACAACCACTGTGATTAACAGTAGGTGTAAAGCGCTACAAGTTCAATGCACAAGTAGCTGAAACAGAGACGATCTGTTTTGAAATAAAAGGCGATTTTAAGGGAAATGCAGTGACATTGGAAATACTGGTAAATTGCTGGCTTAGATACAAACCATACACCTAATTTTCAATGTTTTCCTATACAGTGGTTCATAAACAGTGAATTCAGTATTGCACCTTTTCTGATCTTTATGAGTGGGCTAGACTACTCAAGCAAAAAATTAGATTTCTGTCACATAACAAGACCAATTCAATGTTTGTTTAAATAATGTCATTTCCTCAAGATACACTACAGCAACTGGTTTCACTAGTAAATCCCTCAGGTGTTGGAAGTTGTGCTACCTGGTGAAATTAGCTGCAGACATATCTGATTTGCATGCACAGACTGGTGGAGTTTGATATGGAAACAATCTGTGTTGCTAGTCAAAATGGGACAGCAGCTGCTTGACATATAAAGTGAATAATGTGTACAGGTTTTGATTGTGTAATATAATGAACTTTTTAAATAAATGAATGTCTGTACTCCGACCGTTGTAGTCACGTTTGATTGAGCAGGTCTGGAAGGTCCGACGTGACGTGAGCAACCGTTGCCTTCAGGTGCCGACGGACAGTTCGCCATTGAGAAAAGATTGTCTTGAGCTCAGATATTTTAATATGGTTAAATTCAAAATCAAAAAGTGTTTAAAGTATATAGTTTCGATAAAGTACGAGGTTTGATTGTAACTCGGGATTTGTACGTTTTGTAAGGAGAGTCTGTGATTAAGTCACGTGTACAGACGTGCAAAAGAGGAAAAAGAAACTGAAGCTACAAGAGGACGTGAACGCAGCACAACTACAGAGTGAGCTAATAAATAAATGCTGTCTAGTCGACATCTGCAATAATGACGGCAAAACTAATTATAGTATGACTTTTTACCCTTGGATTATGTGAAATTATTGTATTTCTGCTGTTGTTAGTATGACAAATAAATCAAAGCCAAAGTTTCGGAAAATACCCAAATCCCAAACCACGTCAATTAGTCAGTCGTGGCACCCACAGGAGTCTCTGTCTGGGCACAAAGAAACCGAGAAAGAGCCATAATATCAGGTGAGAACTGCTCTTTTCGCTGCTTAAAATACTGTTTAACGTAGACATGTCATATTATGTTAATGAGTTCCTCTTCGGGCGCTGCGGTTTGTAATTAACTAACCAACTAGTTAGCATTGAGCTACTTTTATCAGCTAACTCCAGGTAGCCCAACTGAGGTGTAACGTTATTCGAGCAGTGTAAAAACTGTAACGTTAGATTATAGATACACTTAGTTTTCTAAACTGCCAGGCCTTATAACTTAACCCCACTTTGTTTTGCCTTAGAGGGAGAGCAATGAGCAAATTCCATTAACATTTTGTCCAATAAAAGTTTTACTGTTATTTATAGTTAATAAATGTGCATATAAGACCTTTTTTTCTGAATAACGAGTGACTCTTCAAACCATGAGCGCTTATTTTCTCTTCTCTGAGATACACATTACGTCGTCCTAAAAGTGACTTAGTGGTGTGACCAAATATCAAAACAGAGATTTAAAAATAAATAAAAAAATGTAAAAAATCCTCGAATCATTTATGCCGAATTTACCAGAAGACCTGTCTGATTTGTAAAAGGATTATTGAATGTTGTCCGAAGAGATTCTTACATGTACCGATTAGGAATGCTTTGTAAAATTGCAGATTTTTGAATGGAGTTTGGTATGTTATACCCAGGCTGACTCGCTCTTCCGGCCACTTAAATTTTAGGGTACATTAATATATATATGTAATGGCAACTGAATGGAAAAATATATATATTAGGCGATGTGAGGTTTATTTGATGGTTACACGCATTGTACATGTTGTCCTTGTACCTTGAGCTTTAGGTTGCTTTTTTTCTATCTTGATTGTCATGAGGAAATGAGGACGAGGGGGTGTATGATTGTACTTTGCTACCTTTTAATTCATGGTGTCTTCTTGCGCTTGAGACTATAGATTATCTGAGACAGTCTTTTGTTATACTGGGAGAGTTAGTTAGTACATCAAACCCTGAAACCGCTGCGTTGTGATCCAGACCCCAAAAAACACCAACACAGTAATGCCGCCTCACCCTGACAGGCTTTCTTTCAGCATGGACCCGGACGTCTGCCCCGCTGACCAGTCAGCCTCTGCCGCCGCCCCCGTTGGTGCAGAGGTGGAGGATCTGGACTCCTACAACGGGATCGAGCCTCCTCCGTTAGACTGGAGGTCCGACTCCTCCAGTGAGGCGGGCTCAGCGGGCGACCTGGACGACACCAGCTGCCCTCCCTCTGTTGACGCTCTGGACGAGGCCAGTCCAGGTGAGCCGGTGCTGCTCCCTTTGGACGAGGCGGCTCCGCTCGACACGAACCAGCGGGAGCCTGCGGGAAATACCGCAGGGTCCAGGGTCCAGGGTATTGACGTGGACCTGGCCGAAGAGGATGGAGAAGAGGAAGGGGTGAGTGAACACCGGGAGGAGGTGACCTTAAGTGATGTGGAGAATGCGGTCGGTGAAGAGGAAGTCGCTAACAGGCGGTCAGGTGACGAAGACCACAGCCGCATCCACACCCTTCTCAGCCGGCTCCAGATGATGGGTGAAGAGCCTGCACCCGTCCGCCGGACACCACCTCGCCCTGCCCAGCGTCCGTACTCCAGCCTGACGGAGCCAGACGCCGGTGCTCCCTCCCTCCTGACGGACGACAGCACTGAAACCACGGGGCTGCTGTTCTCCGAGAGCCACCAGAGAGACCTGCTGGGGCTGCTGCAGTTCACGGAGGTCGGCGCCGCGCCCGACCCCACCCGCCCGCCCCGTAGAGGAGAGGTAGATGCGGTGGTGTCGGTCTCCTACAACCAGCAGGACGCTCAGAGGTTCTGGGGGCGCTGCGGGGATGGCGGGCAACAGCGGCGGCACAGGGACCACTCCATCGCCTCCCTGCCCGATGACGAGTACCCCGAGCCGGTGTGGATGAAGCTGGGCGAGGAGCCTCCGGAGGAAGCAGAGGCGGCTGCAGAGAGCGAGCAGGTAGGTCGAGGTGCTACGACCGGTGATGACATTTATCATCTCTACTTTTTGTTACAACAAATATCTTATTGATCAATAATAAGGCTACAAAATGAATCAATTTAAACCAGAACCCAGTGTTTTGTGTCCAAACTGAACTCAAGGTATTTATTTAATAACGCTGTAAAACAGGGAAAAGCAACACGGCTTCAGAGTTTGTGTTTGTGGTGCTGTGACCAGCAAATGTTTGGTTGTTATTTTGGATTCTTTGTGCAATATGCAGTTCAGTAACTGGTCTCTTTTGCCGTCGTTGCAGAGTCCTGATCATCCCTCGTACAAAGATGGTGAGTCACTCCAGCGCACTTCTTTTGCCCCAGTGAAATTCAGCTGGACGTTTGTCAAATGTTACACGGACACCAACGGCGACACGAGGGCCGAGTCATGGTCTGTGTGTTTCGCTCCGAAGTGCCCGGCCCGTGCGACCCCGAAGACCTGCTGGAGGGGGTGGTGTTTGGTGCCAAGTACCTGGGCTCCACCCAGATCAAATCGGAGAAGAACCCGTCCACAAACGCCCGAATGACCCAGGCTCAGGAGGCCGTGGACCGCATTAAGGTGACCTCAAAGAGCTTTTTTAAAATCTAAATTCCTCCATCGCGACGTTAGCTCGGTTGGGGTGTCGTTGTCGTCTGGACAGGAAATACACATGTGACGGCCAGATGTTTCTTTCAGGCTCCAGAGGGAGAGTCCCAGCCGATGACAGAGGTGGATCTGTTCATCTCCACCCAGCGGATCAAAGTGCTCAGTGCGGACACACAGGTGTGTTTTGCTGACCGTTCAGAAAGAGTCGTGTGAATGTTTTGAATCTCTTTTATTTTGAAGGACATTTATCTGTGCATTTGATTTTATTTAGAAATTGTTTTCAGCACTATTAGTAGATTAAAATTGGTAGTTTTTCCCAACGCATGCTGATGTTGGCTATTAGTGGAATCTCAGTGGAGTTCAGGTTGTAGCTAACGCTAACAGACGTGTGGTCTGTGACGTTTTACATCCAATCACAGCAATTATTTTAACAAATATTTGTCAAATGTATGTCAGAAACCCCGAACTGCTTCGCCGTCAGCAGTGGTCCGTTGTTTATTGTCCCCACCCGCTCCCTCATCACGTGCACGAGTTGGATGCCTGACATGTCACTCGTGTCGGGGTTGGATTTGTGTGGTAAAATCGTGCACTGGTGAGTTTTTCTCTCGCACGGCGGCGTTGCGCTTCTAAATATACACCCTTCGAGCGGAGCCCTCCAAGAGAGAATCCTCACTGTAGAATTGGATGGCGATTCAATATGAGAGCTCTGCGGCGATGTTGCGGGTGTAGTAGAGTCTCTTTTCCTCCGCTGTGTGGTTGGATTGTCAGGAGAGTCAAAGTGGGTCACCTGTCAGCAGCTCCCCCTCTGCTCGGCCTGTTGCTTCTCGTTGCACCACACTTATGGGTGTAGAAATGATCCGGGTGTATTTGTTTGTTTTTAACATTGTGGTTCCAGTTATAAGTGACATACTATTCTTAATAATATTCTTGACAATGCGAGCCACATAGTTTTAATTTGTACTTTTTTGCCTCTCATACTAGCATCTTCACTTTTTCAATGGTCAAGTTATTAATCCAGTTTATGATTCTTTGTGCTGGTGCATTCAAAGACACTTCAACTTCTCAGCGTTTGGGGATGTAATGGCCCCTCAACAGCAACATTTCTAATTATTAAATCATTAAAATCAATCATTAAAAAAAAGATTTTCTCATCAACATAGCACATCAGTGCAGTTTTTTTGGAAATTAAAGCGTCCTTGAATGCCTCACCAGCGAGAGTTTCAGAAGTGGTCTCTGCTTGTAAGTAGAACAACAGGCTATATATAAAAAAATAAAAATAAATAAAGGTGTTGTTTCAATGCTGAGCAAGTTTCAATTCTCTGCTTAAAATCCTTCCGGTCTCGTTTCCACGCAGGAAGCCATGATGGACCACGCTCTGCAGATGATCTCTTACATTGCAGACATTGGTGACATTGTGGTGCTGATGGCACGAAGGAAACGTAAAGGGCAGGATGGTGACCCAGCCTCCAACTCTTCCTCCTCGTCCTCCTCTGGGCCTCAGAAGAAGTGCTTAATGATTTGCCACGTCTTCTCCTCTGACGATGTGAGTTTGTCGATTCAAAGGGGTCTCATACCAGCGTGACGTTTAGTTTTTTATATAAAACAGGAAACCTTTAATGCGTGTTTGACTTGTTAGCTCATATTGCTCCCTGGCAACTGTTGGACTCCAACTCCAGCTGCTTTAGGATAAAAAAAAAAAAGATTTCCTGCTCTGCTTTTACAATCTTCATAGTGGCCACAACTTCATCGTCTCAGTTCATTCATAGTCTTGAGTCTTTTGGTCCAAAAACCACCAATGGGCCGACAATTCAAGACCTTATTAAGGTGTCTTTGGCTCCCCTCAATGTTGCATCTCAGATCAAATGTGCTGTTTTCAGGGTTTACAACAGTTTCAGCGTCATCTTGGCCTGGTTTCCTTCCCCCAGACAGCCAGTGAGTTCTCCTGAATGTAAAAATGGTCTGGCTGTCGTCCCAGTTTCCCACTGTTGGCAAGACTGAATGGGAGGAGGGAGAGTTTCTTTTTAGAAACTAATTAGCTGTGGGATTCCGAAGGCCATGAGGCCACTGCTAGTTTCTCCCAACTTAACTCTTTTTGTATGAAAAGTTTGAGTTTGAGATTGCCTTTTACAGGAAAGTATAAATTTGTTGTTTTAGTTTCAGGGTGTGACTTACTGTATGTTTTGGGCGTACTGTTTTATGTTTTGCAAATGAACTAATATACGTATTTATGTATATATTGCAAATGGAGGGTAAAAAAGTGAAGGGAGAAAATGTATTTAACAAAATGCCCTTTCCATTTAGATGTAATGCCTCCCAATAGACGTGAGTGTATGTCTGTGTCAGTTTCATCTCTATTGTTGTCATAATTGTCTTTATTTGTGCATATAATAAAATAAATATACAGTAAAATAAGAATATGCACAGGTGGGCTGAAAGAAAAACCCTATGGGCTTGTAAAAGTAACCCATCTAACATTGAAATGAGAAATTAGACGCTGTCTCTCCACCCAGGCTCAGATCATAGCCCAGGCTATCGGCCAGGCGTTCGGAGTCGCCTACCAGCAGTTCCTTCAGGCCAACGGCATCAAGGCCAGCGATCTTAGGCCTGGCGAGTACAGCGACTACCTGGAGAGTCAGGAGCTCTACAACGGAGACCTGGCCCACTTCTCTGACTCGCAAAACATCCGAGAAGTAAGCATTTGATGGTGGCTCCATGTCTCAACACAAACTGCACAAACATGTCATTAAGATGTCGTTCGATGGTATTAAGTGCGCATGTAAGAAGACTCAAATGAGGTGTAGTGGTCGAATGTGTAATTGGAATCATTAATGGTTGAACTTTAGGTGTTACCCAATATCATGTTTGAGCTTTTTCATGATGTTCCTAACAGACATTAGAAACGTCTTGTTTTTGTGTTCTTCAAATCACACAAGATATTAAAGAATACAAATGTGAGACTGCCTCTAAGTGTCGTAACTAACGTGTTTTTAAATGTCAAATTATATGTTTGGCATCCGAAAATGTGACACCTACTTTTACAAAATGATACAAACATGAATTAAAACAAATGGCAACTTTCAGATGTAGATGATAGTAGGGATATAATTGTCTAACCAAAATGAAAAAAAACAAACATTTTCTTTGCTGCGTCTCTGTGGTTCAGGTAGTCATCACCAAGGCGCCTGGAGAGATCTTGGGTCTAGCAGTGGTGGAGTCAGGCTGGGGCTCCATCCTGCCCACAGTGGTGGTGACCAACCTCCTCCACGGAGGTCCTGCGGAGCGCTGCGGTGAGCTCAGCATCGGTGACCGCATCATGTCCGTCAACAGCACCAGCATGGTGGGTCTGCCCATCACCACCTGCCAGAACATCATCCGGGTAAGAAGGGGGACACGGGGCACTAACCTACAAACTTGTGGTGGTTTTAATAACAATGCAACGACTACAACAACAATAATAAAGGCATTATTATGCTGGAATGACAGAATTTGTTGATGGGCCTTAAAAATAAACACTGTACGTTCAAGTGATCCTGCCTTCTTCACAGCTAATGTACTGTCCTCAGGATGCACCAGATGGTGCTGTGTTTCCATGAAGTGGGATTGTACTAGCACAAGTATTGATTTGATAGTGGATTCAGAGATTAACTGGGGTTTTAAGGGCAAACATCAGTGTTCATCAACTTGTGTATATCCCCACTGATATTTCTATTTAGGAGTTTCCATCCTGTTCAGGTGGAACAGAACCTTTTGAAACATTTACCTGCAGAGGACACAATATCATGAACGCGTGTATAATGCCATCAACACAACAGTCCTGCACTGATGTGTATTATTGGGGACTGTTTAGTGTTTTGAGGCTGTCAGGCAACTTTATTGTTATTTGTGAGGCCGTTGTTAATCATGTAATCAGGTAGTGATGAACTACTATGAAATGTGCAATAGACTGCGCTAACAAGAGTTACTCGACTGCTCGAGGCTGAAGAGAAAACAAGTGTTTGCATTTGTAGTCAGTCCTGGTCAGAGAGAAAGTATGGTCAAAGCCACTGAACACTGACAACACATTTGAAAAGAAAATGCGAGATCACATTTTGTTTCTATCTCAGGACTTAAAAAGCCAAAAGTATGTCAAGCTCAGCATTGTCCACTGCCCGCCAGTCACCATGGCGATTATCAGGAGGACAGACCCCAAGTTTCAGCTGGGCTTCAGTGTGGAGGACGGCATTGTAAGTTAATATAGTCAAATAGTTTGTCACTATTAAAATGAAGTCTGTTAAGTTTGTTTCACTTTCACAAGTAGTTTTTCTGTTTTCCTCAGTTTGACAATATGATCTTAACTCAAGGTCCACCTACTAGCTCTTTGTGGTACTTTTCAACTGCGTCTCAATCAGTATTTCTGTTTTAATATGTAAATATTCCCTCTCTCTTCCTGTTGCAGATCTGCAGTCTGATGCGGGGCGGTATAGCGGAGAGAGGAGGCATCCGTGTTGGGCACCGCATCATTGAAATCAACGGGCAGAGTGTCGTTGCCACGCCACACGACAAGATCATCCAGATCCTGACCAATGCTGTCGGAGAGGTGAGAAACTTCTTACACGCACAGTTTTACATGCACAACATTTAATTTTGTCATTAATGCAGTGCTACGTATTCCACTGGATGTTTGTTTTTTTACAGTTGTGAACGGGAACATATATACATTTTGATTTTTCTCTCTCTGGGCAGATTCACTTGAAGACAATGCCAGCCTCAACATATCGACTCTTAACAGGCCAAGAGCAGCCGGTGTTTCTTTGAGCACTTCCTGCTGCATCAAGGACAAAAATACTGAAGTGTTCAAGCTACATGAACTTTTGCCATACTCCGAAAATATTATGCAACTTGATCATACAGCATATCATAAGCTGTTGTCACGCCACTGAATACAACAAACTAGTCTAGCTATATATTTTTAAGTGCATTGAAAGATTATGAAAGCATATTTTTAAGTGACGGGGATAGATGGTAGCTCTCCATTTATATTTATCTGATATTTAACAATGTGGTTAGTAGCTATGATGCAATAATTCATAAACACAATATTTACTTCACTTCACTAACTTTTACATGGGAGTGAATGGTGTTGAGGAAACTGTACTGTAGAGTTTTTGGTCTTCCAGCCTAGTGTGTTGCCAGTGTGCCTGAGCTGAAGGTGCTGGCAGGGGTAAGCTTATTGAATCAGGACAAAGAGTCTCTGTATTTCATTGTGATGTACTTCCAGTTCCTCACATACACATGCATATCAACAAGTGTCTGCCACACGCTTCAGAGAAGGCTACTTAGCCCAGCTATCTAGTTCATTCACACAGTGCTTCCCTAACTGTGCCTGACAGGAAGCAGATATCATGCACAATTAAAGGTAACTGCCTTATTTGATAGAGAAATGCATATATTTTTAAGAATTTGCTCTTTTGGGTGTTCATTAAAATGATCTGTAAGATATAATTTTGATGTTATTTATTGAGTCAGTGATCGCTGAATTGGTTTCAGATGCAAAGTTGCTTTTGTACTAAAGGCTATATAAAATTACATTTTGGAAATAAAAGTACATGCCTATGTACATGGAGTTACAGCTACTGTATATTTAGATTGGACAGCTCTATAAATATGTTGTTGCAATATATATAATTGAAAATTACTTTTCAGTTCTTAAAAAAAAAAATTATAATTGCAAATGTAATGTCATAATATTTTTTACGGTTATTTTAATTAGTTACAAGTATAAAATGTAATCATATGCTGCTTGTGCTAAATAAAGATGCATACAGTTGTTATTATCTAATGCAGTGTAAGAGTATGTATGTAACGCATCCCTGTCAACGTCTGGCCAATCAGCTGTCTTCAGTTACCAATCAGATTCTTTACCGGCTTCTGTGACCACACCCCTGGTACATTTCTTGGCCAATCAGCGTCGTTTGTGGGCGGGACTTTCTTCTGCTCACACTTGCTGTTACAAACAGTGGGGAAATGGAGAGTCAATGACAGACTACCGGTTCCGTTGGTGTGTCCAATACACTGAAAGGAGATTTACCACCTAAATTACAGCAAGGTAATCATTAACAACAGTTTAACGACTCTTGGGAGCTCATTACTTTGTATGTATTGTTTTCGAAATTGTCATTTTAAACCATTAACAGCAAAACTATGTAACATGCTAGGAAGAGGAAGCTATTACCAATCCTAGCTAAGAGATCTCTTTTCCCTCTTAGCTGTTAGCTAATTATTTTCTTAAGTAAGCTACTACTCATGTATGAGTCAAACTGTGCAGTTAACAGGTAATTGCAGTAACCAATAACAGCATTTAAATTGTATGTTTATTTTGAATAAGTGGCGTCTCAAATTAAATGCTGAAATTCCTTCATATTGCTCTAACAGTGCTAAGTTGTTAATTATTTTAATGCATGTCTTTAGTTTATGCTGGTAATTTCATTTTATATTATATTAAATTATATGAATTGTTATATATTTTTAGACGCACCATTAACGTTACTTTAGTTTGCTACATTAAGTGACAAATACATTAGATGGCAATAATAACCTATGTTTAACTGGTGTATGCCTCCGTAAAGCTCCGAAGACGGAAATTATATTGTCAAATTTGGGGGAAAAGTTTAAAATGTCAACTTAAAAGCAGTGGTTACACAACCTGTATGCCATACATTTCCTTGAATTGTAAACCGATGAATGAACAAATAAATTGGATTGACTTTGAGGTTACACAGATTTGCAAAGGAAATGAGCCTGGCCATTGCTTTCTAACATGGCACACATCATGAGCCAGATCTTCAGATTATTTACTACAGCACATACACGAGGAAGAGTAGACCATACTTGGGAGGCATTCACAGAGCAAAAGTGAATGCACAGGTCTCAGAGTGAAACAGGTAAGCTGTTAAGGTTACGGTAAGGTAAGGATCAGGAGGATTTTGAGATAAAGTAGGGGATGTCCGTCTCGAGCAGATCACAGTGGGCACATAAGTGAAAGCTTCAGTCACAATCAATATAAAACTATCACATACAGGATTTTTTTTTGTTGATATTTGTGTCTAAGGTGAGAGCTCGATATATAAAAAAGTGTTTTCTTCTGAGAATTAGCCACTGTTGTGTCCTCTGTAGGGGAAAGGTCAGGAACACTTTTTCACTACAGTGCTGGCTAATGATATGTGATCACAAAGAGTCAGTAACTATTTTAAAACCAGCTTAACACACTCTAAATCTAAAAAGAAAGCAAGTGCCTAAAAGAACAGCAGATAATAGCCTCCATCTGAAAAATGACAGTACCCAACAATTTGGGATAAAAGGAAAAGAAAAAAAAAAACCAATATACTAACACTGCAGAAAATGGACCAAAAGTCATATTGAAATATTTATTTATAGCTTGTCAGTTACTCTTTGTCAATCAATGATGTATTGACTCTTGTCAGTTTGTCATTAAACTGTAGAACCAATTACAAAAGGATATGTCTTTGTATTGGACCCAAATCCATTGCTGAACTCTGTTTTCGAGCATTTTGCCTTTATCTGATGGGTGGCATTAGGGAGGGCAAGACAGGAAACAGCAAGACAGAGAGGATGAAATAAATAAATAAATGTACCCAGCTGTAATTAAAGTGGGGAGCCACATGTCTCCAACGACTTGACAACCAGGGCGCCCTGCTGAACCTTCTTTTCACCATATTTTGTGTCTCGCAGCTTTTTGCATCATGGCCAGGTAGCTGTCGCGAGCAATGGGGGTTTTCACGCAGCTCTTCCTCCTGCTCTGGAAGAACATCACATACCGCAGGAGGAACAAGGTGGCCACATTTTCCCCTCACAGAGAATATAATATATGTTGATTCTGTAAGAAAAGATAAAGTGTGAGACACAGCTTGGACATTAAACGGGCAAATGATTTGATGCGCCCGTAATGGCTCCTATTTTCTCCTCGTAAACAGATCCAGCTGATCATCGAGCTTCTCTGGCCGCTCTTCCTCTTCTTCATCCTCATCTCTGTTCGTCATTCACACCGTCCGTACAAGCAGAGCCAATGTGAGTGATATTATGTAATGTGTGTCTACACGTCCGAAAAATGGCTTTGTGCCAACCAGCTAAGGAGGATTAACTCACTGAAAGGTTCCTGTGGGACGCACGCACATTTGTTTTCCTAACCTGCTGTTTTCTTGACCTTGTTTGAGAAGTCCTGCATTAGCTGATGGTGACATAACATGACATGTTAACATAATCAAACACAACATGGCAAGAGGCAACACGGCACAATGTCGGCCAGTGGGTCACCGCCACATAAAGTTACATCTTGGTGACTGTATCTTTACAGAAACCTTTTACTTTACAAAGACAGAAACACATTGGGAAAGAAAACCACAAAGAGAACTTTGTATATTACCAATTTTAATTATTCAGTGCTCATATGAGCAGTTTATACTGTATATTATTTGTATATGTTTATGAAGGTTTTAAAGTTTATATAAAGATAAACTTTGTTTGTGGATTGGTTGTATTCCAAGTAAAGTAGTGGACACTCAGCATAAAGAAAAGTTGTGCACCACCTGATGCAACCTACAGTAAATTTATTTGGGAATGAACACATGAAGTTCATGTGTTTTTTTCCCCCCTAGACATTTCTTAGGTGAGAACATGCTTCTTCGTTCTTTGCTTGTTTTTGTCTCATCAAGGTGAATATTACATATTAAAAACATAATTTGATATCGGTGGTACCAAAAACTAAATAATTTGGTTCATGCTTGGATTATTTTTCTGTGTGCTGCCTGTAGACTGTATTTCAGGTCACTACCACACTAGTTTCATTGTTTCGTATTTTGGGCTAATCTCCTGGTACTGAACTCTTTGTGTGTGTTTTTTCTTTTCCTTCTCTTGCAGGTCACTTTCCGAACAAAGCCTTGCCGTCAGCAGGCACCTTGCCCTGGATACAGGGCATTGTCTGCAACATCAACAACCCCTGCTTCCACAGCCCGACACCGGGAGAGACACTGGGCCAAGTTGGCAACTTTGACAACTCCATGTAGGTAGACTGGAGGTAAAAACATGGGCAGCTGTCTGGAGTGGTGGAGTTTACCCTTTATTGCTTACAGGATAAAATAGTAAAAGTCTTTAACATACATACATTTCACTGTAGACTTGTAGCAGCCGCAGGTTAAAACCCACTCCAGTGTTGTTGAACTATTGCTAGCTAACGAACAGATGAGACCTTTAAGAAGTATGGCATCATCATTTTTAGGAAGTCACTAGCTGGAAAGACCATGCCTGTGCTCTAGCATGTGAGACAATCCGCAGACCTCCGAGACTTTTCCCTACTTTCCAGGCAGCCGTTCATTTTCATTTCATCAGTCCTGGGTCAGCTGGGCACTTCTCTGAACACACAGTTGGCGTTTACGGCCTGTTTCACCGTAGTTAAATGTGACCTAACTGCACGTGTCTGTCCCAGTAAAGACTCCTCTTGTTGTCCTTCTCCTCCAGATTGTCTCGTCTCTTCGTGGACGCCCAGACCGTTCTGTCCTACAGTGGAATCCGGAGCTTCTCGGGCTTTCAGGACCTGATGGACAGTGTCCGAAGGCTGGGAGAGAGACCCGGACCCTGGCCAAGTACCACAGCTTGTTTGAATCTCCTCTAGCGCAGACTTGAAGGGATACCTTGACATTCGGACAAAGTGACGCTTAAACACATTTGTGTTTACTTTCAGCAGACATATTATTGGTAGAATTTGACGTTACAAAACCCTGGGTGGGATTAGATTCATTCAATTCATTATACTACCGGTAATAAATTAGTAATATTGGCAGGTAAAGCATACAAAAAGTGGACACGGATATATAATGTCAAGGTATATCTAAGGTTGCTATGCAGAATGAATTATGTATATGGAGAGACCCAATAGAGCCTTGGCTTCTGTCAGTGAAATTGTAGTACAGTTTAAATAAGGTCATCCTGTGGTAAAGTAAAGAAAAACAAGAAGACCACAACGTTTGAATCAGTCATCACACAACAGAAAGAGGTATTTACTTCAGGGCACCAATGAAAACGATTACTAATGCAAATGTAGATTTTTAAATCATTCACAGAACCTTCTATCTTTATATAATCGAAACACAAACAAGCATTCAAAGAAAGAGATGTTGTGGATAGCAGGATTATGTCCCTGCAAGCCATCAAATCACATAAAGATAAAGATTCAGGTTCCTGTTTGAGCCAGCACTGTTCCCAGACTTATCCGAGCAGCACTGAGAGGTTACAGTAGCAGCCAGTAGCTGATCTGTATGAATGGCTTTAAACAGGTGTCGAGTGACCGGCTGAATGTGGTCATTTACTGCATTGTGAGAGCAGCACTCTTTTGCCTCTCCTTGGTGTGGGCAGATTAAATGACATGCCCTGAGATGAATTGGTCCTCAGTTTAGGTTTTTTGTGCAGCAAAGTCCCATGTAAATGGGACCTCTCTTGAATCCTAAAGTCCTGACCCACCGTTACTGTAAAGAACTTATTATAAAGTAGGGTCACCTCAAAAACTGTTCTTTTCTAAATGTTGGCAGATAATTGTTTCTCAGTGGTACCGATTTTCAGGAGGAAGAAGTTTTCTGAACTTCAGGGTCGATTTTAAAGAACACGTTTTTCTTGCTGCACAGGTTTTTAGTGCATCCTCCAACACCATAAAAGTCATGGTCACGAATGCTCAATTAACGCTAACAGAATATTTCTGCCTCTGCATCTGAGTTTGTCTGCAAAATAATTGAATGAGTTTAAGCTTATCAGTGTCACGGTATCAAAACAGGTTTTCCAAATGATGGTTACCTGTTTGTGACCTCTCGTAGCGCTGTGGAGGAGTTTTGTTATGAGTGGATCCCAGTTTTGTTTGACTTGTGCAGGTGCAGGAAGACGCTGTGGTAATTCTAGTGCGGGCTTTCATGTGGACTTTTATTTCCATAGTGTGTTTTATTTCTAGCACTGGGCAGCACTCAGTGTTTGCGCTTCCGCTGTAGATCTCCCGGTAGAAGAATACCTGAGAGCCAATGAGACGTTCTCCACCTTCCTCCTGACCAATAGCAGCCTGTCGCCTGTGACCGTGGACCAGCTGCTGAAGGCTCGTCTCAATTTACAGGTGAGGAATTGTCTGTAAATTTTTGGACAACACACATTTAATGTATAGAAAGGACCCTCTAAAGCCCTCAGCATTTAGCTTTTGTTAAATTGGCTAATCTGTTCTGGCATGTGATTTTCCCCAAAAGATGCTAAACCCATTCAACTTTCAATTCAGAAAGAATAATAGGTGGAATCTATTATAATGAATTCAATTGACAAATAAAGTAGGAAATATGAGCTGTGGAGGTTTTTGGCTGAGTTAAATAAAAGTTGAAAAAAAATAAATGGATAGAAGTACAACACTTATCAACACAGAGAACAAGTTGTATATAGTATTTGTCTCATAACACTGTTAAAAGTAAATGTGCGGCATCAATTTTGTCCCGTCCAGGTTTCTGTGGCTGGAGCTCAGTTGCAGCTGAAAGACTTGGTGTGTAATGCGAGCGTGTTGGGGCAGTTTCTCACGGTGGATGGAGGAGACGCCGCCATGAGCCATCTTCAGACGCAGCTGTGTAACCTGCCAGCTGACATCCTGCAGGAGGCCGAACGCCTTTTCCTCTCACAGCTCGACTTTACCAAGTTATTCACGGTAGGAATCGGTGGGCGGGGAAACCTACCTTTTGCAAAAATGCAGGCACTTTGTTCACCAGTGCAGAATCCAGTTGATTCAAATACAGTTTTCTGCCTGTTTGCTGTTTGCTGTTTGACACTGACCTACTTGTATACCCGATGAGCTACAGTAGGTGCCATCAGTAAACCTGTGTGTTTGTCCCTCGTGTCAGAGAGACCGTCTGATGGCTAATGCTGGAGACCTGAGGGTCATCAGTCAGGCCGTCACCTCTGTTTCCCAGGAGCTGGCTGTTGTCATTGATGACGTAAGAACACACCTGGTTTTTCATGTCCTTGAATTGGTGAATTGATGATTTGCATTTATTATCAATAAGTCCCTTTTAATCAAATCACACCATCATTGAATGGATCGTTATTTTGCAGCAGCAACTGCTTTTTTTATTGTGACTCTTTCATATTATTTCATCATTGTTTTGTAGTACTCTCTGTCTGTTGTTACGTAATGTTTTCCTTTATTTCCTGACAAATGTTTCTGTGTTTCCCTTCTCTTCCTCATCCAAACCTTTCACTCTTACTTCTCTGTCTTTCTTCAGTTCTCGTCTCTCTCCAGCTTTGCGGACATGAGTGCAGCTCTCCGTCTTCTGTCTCCGGAGAATCGCTCGGCGCTGCCCAGGGAGAGTTTTCGTGCTTTCTCGAGAATCATGTGCGGTCACCCTGAGGTCGGCGGTGAGCGCATCCCATCGCTCAACTGGTATGAAGACAATGACATCAAGTCCTTTTTAGGAAAAAATGGCACCGAAGACACAAACCTGGACCGTGACAACAACACCAGTAAGAGACATCCGTATTCTCATAGTATGGATAGCTATGATTGGAAACGTGTACTGATAGATGAGTGAGTGGCTTTCTGTGTAACAGTGTGAGTCAACTATTTGTACTGAAACCTAGCAAGTGCTCCTCTTTTCAGTTGATTTGCATACTGCAAATTATCATAAATAAGTTAAAGAAAATTATAAAAAATACACATTTCTCATGGTCTGATGCTTTTGTGATCTTTTGTGAAGATCAAATGTGGGCACCAAAAATCCACGTAGCACCACTGAACATCAAGTTGTAGCTGAGCGTTTTGTGTGTGCTGTCTGTCACAGTTAACCCGGTGTATTTGTCTAACATTTCCTCCATGCAGCTCCGTTCTGCAAACGTTTGATCCAAGGTCTGGAGTCCAACCCTCTGTCTCGCATTGTGTGGCGAGGAATAAAACCTCTTTTTATTGGAAAACTGCTGTACACACCAGACACTCCTGCAGTACAACAAGTCATGAAAGAGGTACAGAGAGCCGAGAGTCAAGTTAAGATGTGATCTGACAAGAGAGTCCACTTTTTATAAAAATAAAACTAAGTGGATGACTTTATGTAACCAAAACCTGCCTCATTACCATTTGAAGCATTTCTTGTCATCATAAGTTACAGGCAAGTGTTAGTTAGCCTCACAATTTCAATGTGGATTGGTAGTACACACTTTAAAGCCTAACAAATGCTCAGGTTGTGTGTCTCAATGTGGGACCTGTGGATCTTTCCAAAATGTAAAAGCTCCTTGTTCTGGGATGTCCTGGTGGCTCAGCTGGAGAAAACAGAACCCACCTAACTGCAATGTCCTCCGACCTAAAGCCAGTTCTTTAAAATCGTGATGATTTTTGGATGAAAGTGCTATAAAAATAAAAATAAAATAAATAGTATTCTGCAGTTGTACTTGTTGGAAGACAACTGTAGGCCTTCAGTTTATAAGCAAACCATCTGAGCTAACTCCGAGTTGTGTATGCTGAAGGTGAACAAGACTTTCGAGGACCTGCAGATCCTCCAGGAGCTGAATGACGCCTGGCTGGAGGTGGGCCCACGAATCAAGAATTACATGGAGAGCAGTGTGGAGATTCAGCTGCTGCAGGTCTGTCTCACCAGCTGATGTCTCTCTACAGGAGGGACGAGTGTGTTACGACACATTTGGTGCAGAAAATCCTTTTTTCATGTGTATATGTGTGTGTGTGTGTGTGTGTTTGACAGAATTTGTTGAGGCGGCCAGAGGTCGCAGTACTGGTCAACCTGCGTCTGCAGAACACCTCCTGGACGGCCTCGCGGATCGCACGTTTCCTGTCCACACCCTCGCCAGGCGCCCCAAGGAAGCCCGGAGCCCCGCCTACCTGGCTGGACGTCTACAACGACATCGGCCACACCATCACCACTCTTGCACAAGTCACTGAGGTTCTCTTCCTTTGTTTTCTCTTCAGAAATTCCAGCTTCCTATTGAGAATAAGAACGAAAGAGAGATAAAAACCGAACGAATCGTGTTTGATGGAATTTGGAGTAGGAAATGAATCTTCAAAGTACATTCAATTTTCAAGGAACAGACGTGGGGCGAGATCGTTAATCTGCATATAACAGTTAACAAACAACATTATGCTCGTTTTTTTGTTCTTTTTTGTTTGTTTTTTATATTGGGCAATTATTTTTTAGCTCTTTTTTTGTTCTTGAGAATTGGTTAGATGGAAAAATAAAGTAGTGAACAGTGAATCCTTAAGTCAAAATTTGTTTCATTTTATGTCCAACGGTGTAAAGTATAAGAAAAGTTTAACTTCAGCTTCTCCTGTTATTTATTCTTTACATCTGCGTGTCCTATCATCCCCTGCAGTGTTTCTCTCTGAACAAGCTGGAGGGGTTGGAGACCGAGGGTCAGATGATTGACAGGGCTTTGGAGCTACTGGAGGACAGGCAGTTTTGGGCGGGTGTGGTTTTCCTGCTGCCCAACTCCTCATCGCCTGACCTGCCGCCCCACGTCACCTATAAAATCCGAATGGACATTGATGATGTGGCCCGGACCAACAAGATCAAGGACAGGTACTGAGGAAGCACCAAAACATCTTCGATCATATTAGTATCTGGAACTTTTTCATTGGAATGGGAAGGAACAGTTTTGGTTTTGTGTGAATATGCCTTTTTTTGAACATGCTTCTCCATTGTTCAAGCCATATATTCTTACTAGTACTAGAGACCACCGGGGTAACTGAACAAACCAGACTGAGTTATAATCTAATCTGTTTTCTTGAAGAATTCTAAACTCAAAGAACGAGAAAAGTTTCAACTTTTAAATAATTTACCATGGTTTGTTGCTGTCAGGTGAAACAAATTTAGTTCTTTATCAGAATTTTTTATGGGTGAAAGGATTACCTCCTCCCTATGTTGAAGAGAATAAAATCAAATATCAACGATATTGAACCAAAAACAAGTTTTTAGTTTTCTCCTAACAAGGATTTTTTTTTTGCTGCTGACTTTCTTCAGCACTTGGATTTCCCAAAACATATATATATATATATTTTTTTTTTTTCAGGTTTTGGGATCCTGGTCCAGCAGCTGACCCATTTAATGACATGCGCTACATTTGGGGCGGCTTCGTGTACGTCCAGGACCTGGTGGAGAGAGCGGTGACCCGCGTCCTGACCGGCGTTCGGCAAACAACCGGCATCTACATCCAGCAGATGCCCTACCCCTGCTATGTGGATGATGTGTGAGTCGTATGTCGTTGTAGGCTGACGTTTTTTACAAACTGCTCACACAGTTCCACGTGTTCATGGTGGGAACAGACCAGTGCAGCCATAATGTGCTACTGGATGCCACTGAGCATCTGGCAGTGCAGTGCCTTGCTCAAGGATACCTTAATGGTAGCTGTTAAAGGGAGAGATTTGCTCTCCCAATTTTGTCTGTAGATTTTAATTGGACTTTTTGGCCACAACCACACTTGTTGTTCTTCATGTGTGGAATTATTTCAATAATCAGGAAATCTCTGTGAATGTTATGAGTTCACTAAAACTTGAGAACATGTCAGATTAAGTGTTAAAAAAGATTAAGTGTTGAATAACCTTGAACAACCCTTTTACTTTAGGATATTAATACATCATTATTTTGCGTTACCTTTTATAACAGTTTCCTCCGAGTGCTGAACCGCTCTCTGCCACTCTTCATGACGCTGGCCTGGATCTACTCGGTGGCCATGATCATCAAAGGCGTGGTGTACGAGAAGGAGGCGAGGCTGAAGGAAACCATGAGGATTATGGGTCTCGGAACAGGAACGCTGTGGTTCAGCTGGTTCATCAGCAGCATGGTTCCTTTCCTGGTCTCTGCAGGGCTCCTTATTGCTCTGCTCAAGGTAAGATGGAAGGAAAAACACACAGAAGCAGACTTTAAATTATATT
This sequence comes from Nannoperca obscura, assembly GCA_036024295.1. Lineage (NCBI taxonomy): Eukaryota > Metazoa > Chordata > Actinopteri > Centrarchiformes > Percichthyidae > Nannoperca > Nannoperca obscura. The sequence goes on from JAVQJL010003145.1 coordinate 24,443, forward strand.
AGTGATAACAGTCATATTTCTAAACGTAATGAGTCGTATAACGTCTTATTCCCAGTTGGGGGACATCCTTCCATACAGCGACCCGTCCGTTGTATTTTTCTTCCTGACGGCGTTTGCCACCGCCACCATCATGCAGTGTTTCCTCATCAGCACCTTCTTCTCCAAAGCCAACTTGGCTGCTGCATGTGGGGGGCTTATATACTTTGGCCTCTACCTGCCCTACGTACTGTGTGTGGCCTGGAGAGACCGGCTCAACACCACCCACCGAGTCTTCGCTGTGAGTAAAATAGTTAAGGGTACAATCAGAAAGTTTATCTCCAACATATGATATTTACAGTTCAAGTTGTACAAAAATGAATAATTGAGCATATATTTCTTTCAGCAGTAGTAACAACAGTAAATGTACAGACTGACTCAGAAAAGTTACCCTTGAATAAAATGTTTGTAATCGCGTATTTAAGTGTAAAGCAGCATTTGGTTAAGTGTCATTGCGTCTAGATAAAATATGGTTTTGTTCCTCTTTCCTCAGAGTTTCCTGTCCCCTGTGGCCTTTGGCTTCGGCTGTGAGTACTTCTCTCAGTATGAAGAGCAAGGTGTGGGCATCCAGTGGTACAACCTTCACTCCAGCCCTGTGGAAGGAGACTCCTACAGCTTCACTGCCTCTATAGTCATGCTTTATGTGGATGCCTTCATCTACGCCATCGCAGCCTGGTACATCGAAGCAGTGTTTCCTGGTATGATGATTGGAACTTTATCTCTGCTAGAAATATAGAAAGTACAGTGTGTATTTACATTTCTTGAGTTGGGGTTTATAGCTGCTGTTAATGCAAGATACAAACTATTGGTGTGAGTATTACTTGAAAATTGCATCAGACTTGGGTTTTGGTTTCCAGGCACAGGGCTATCAACTAGTTTAAAGATGATCATTTTATTTAGAAAGAAAATTAAGTAAGTAAGTAAAATTTGAAAGCTGCAACTTGAAGCTGATTTTATGTAGTGAATTGTTTTTTGAACCTTGTTAAAAAGGTGAAATTCAAACTCAGTAATACTTTTTTCTTAAATATTTCGGGTGTGCTGTCATTGGCTTTTTGATAATGTTCTGAGAATCTTTCTCACCACATTAGTGACAGCAGATACTTTTGTGTGTGTGTGTGTGTGTGTGTGTGTGTGTGTGTGTGTGTGTGTGTTTTTACCAGGTGAATATGGGATCCCGAGGCCCTGGTACTTCATCTTCCAGATCAACTACTGGGGTGGAGTTCCCCTGGAGGCAGGCATGCCGATCCCCCCCGCACCTACTGAACAGGATCAAGGTACATGGAGCAGCTTTTTCTCTTTCTCTTTTGAGTTTATTATTTTGTTCTGTGACAGTCAACTCAAGCTACAGCTGGCTTTCTTTGTCTGATATATTTATATAGATCGCTTTGTAAATACAGGTCTCATCTGGTAAAAGACCAAAACTGGTCATTTTGTATGTTTAAGCCAATAAATACAAATTAAGTTAACAAGCTGAGACAATAAACCAGTTCACATCTAAGTTTGAGAACACAAGGAGACAGAAGCCGAGTGTGAGCATCAGTCCAGACTTCACTTTGTTCTGTTGACTGTGGAGCTGCGTCGGATTTGTGCTACCCATAACCCCTTTCATATGGGGGTCGTGTCCTATAGTGAAGTTAGTAAAATGATGCTCTCAACATGTAAAAATGTATTGTGACAACATTTACATAGATTTAACGGTACATGTTCCCCCTTTTTAAATATATAAAATGTGTTTCTGTCATCAGATAACATTGAGCCAGAACCCTCTAACCTGATCCTGGGTGTGAGCATCAGAAACCTGGTGAAAATCTACAAGAAGGGGGCCAAACTGGCCGTCAATCACCTGAACCTGAAGTTCTACGAGGGGCAGATCACCTCGTTCCTCGGCCACAACGGAGCTGGAAAAACCACCACCATGTGAGGAGCAGACCTGACGAGTGAAAGACTATCAGCACTGATTATTATATGTAGGAGGGCAGTTTAGAGTTACATTTTTTTACAGGGATGAATCACTTTGGTTGAGTAAAACTTCAGGGGATTTAGCCAATGAGCCAGCTATTGTTCAGTGTTTAAGCGATATTAGACCAAAGCATAATAAAAGGAAGATAACAGAAGCCTTTTGCTCGGTTACAAGCTGACAAAATTCAATTTACAATGCAGTCACTCCATATAAATTTGATATAATTCCATTGCAGGTATTAAATGTCTTAATTATGTGTGAGATTGCTGTTACTGTATCGTACTTCATTTAGGAAAAGTCCGTAAAAGGTGTGAGATTAGGATCAAATTTAAAGCGGAAGATTTTATTCTAATGTGTCTGATGTTGGTCAGATCTGTCCTGACTGGCCTCTTCCCACCCACGTCGGGCACCGTGTACATCAAGGGGATGGACATCCGGCATGACATGGACATCATCCGGAGGACGCTGGGAGTTTGTCCACAACACAATGTCCTGTTTGACATGTAAGGCTCGTCTTTCCAACGTCCGCTGGGATTGCACATTTTTTATGACTTCTGGTTAGGTTTTATGGATTACACCAGAAAATACCCAGCTGTTGTTGAAGTAATAGTTTTTAAACAGATTTTCGCATCTTCTCTCTGCGTCTCTCTCTCTTTCTCTTTCAGACTGACAGTGGAGGAGCATGTGTGGTTTTATGGCTGTCTGAAGGGTTTGTCTGAAGCAGAGGTGAAAGCGGAGCTGGACACTCTGCTGGACGACGTCGGCCTGCTGCACAAACGACATGAACAGACCAAAAACCTCTCTGGTAAAACTGCTAGTTTAACTTCTGGATAAAAGCATGACCTGACCTACAATTTCATCCGTTAGCAGAACCACTGTGCTTGGTGCCTCAACTTTGTCCTGATCCCCTGAATCCCCGGCTCTCTCTGTCAGGTGGCATGCAGAGGAAGCTGTCTGTGGCGATAGCATTTGTTGGAGGCTCTAAGGTGGTTGTTCTGGATGAACCTACGGCCGGTGTTGATCCATACTCGCGCAGAGGGATCTGGGATCTGCTGCTCAAATACCGCAAAGGTGCAGGACAAGGGGTGCTTTTTCTGAGAGGGGGGGGGGGGGGGGGGGAGGGGAAACCACAAAAAAAATTCAAAC